>JAFBJT010109352.1:103572-115460 GCA_016785325.1 Chascanopsetta lugubris
GTGGTGGGGGGGGGGGGGGGGGGGCGTGGGCGGGGGGGGGGGGGTTAATGGGACTCGGCGCTATCACGGATTCGGCCCGCCTTGCATGATATGTATGGGAATGGTAGGGGAAACACTGGGATATGAAGACAACATAACTTCAGGAAAATAATTAAAAATCCTGTATAAAAAAAGAAACAAAAAATCTTGACAATTAGTTGAGTTTAGTTTAGCAGACAGCGCTAGTCATTTGGAATAAATATTCCCTGAAGAAATACAGAAAAACACTCGTTTCAAAAGCAATTTTGTATGGAAACGAATGGGGGTGTTTTTCTAAAGTGGGACTTTTATTGTGAAGGCTGAGAAAGCAAGGGGGCTACCGGACGCAGCTGCTGGGCTTGATTGGGCTCCATCGTTGCATGTAAACATCAAACATGGCATTTCAAAATAAAAGCATATTTTCTAACTTCTTGCTCCGACTCAAAACAGCGATGCCCAGGTCTGCACTAAAACAACAGCTTGCCGTAAGCTTGGAGTATCAGCTTGAGGAGAGAGCCAGTCTTTTAAAGGAAGGTTCAGTTCAGCAGCGGGTCAAATGTCGATAAGCTGAGCACCCGAAAAATACTTCTCTGTCAGGGGAAAGTACAGAACGAGTCTGAGCTGAAAATGAAAATTGCCATATTATCTCCTCATGCTCACAACAGAATAAAAACCCACTAGAGTGTGTGTTTGTGAATGAGGCGGGCGCCGGTGTCAGCACTCAGAGCGCATCAGACCAGAGGAAGTATTCAGCTCTTTGCTCCACCTCAAACTTGACACAGAATCGGTGTCGTTACCGTAAAGTGGCGCCTTGTTACTCTCGCACAAAACCTCCGCGAGAGTAAATCACAGTACATTCAACAGCGAGCTCTGAACCGGATCCAAACGTTTATGTGACACCAAATCACGTCAAACGCTCGTTAATTGAAATCATGTGTCGTCTCTGCTCGAGTACTGAATGGCAGCCAAGACACTCTCACATACTTGGCCGTTCTCAGAGTAGAATGAAGCCATAAAGACAACAGCTGTCCAGCACAAACACTTTAAAAGACACAATGTGTGTGTGTGTGTGTGAGATTTACACAACCCATCAGCAGCAGCAGAGTTTCAGCAGAGGCATGAAGTGTGTATGATTCCTACAACTTCTCTAAAACGTAAGACCCCACATTGTTTTCTTGGGATTTTCTCTTTATGGCATTTCACTTTCAGTTACAGCTAATTAGCATAAGGTGATTGCTTTCCATGTACAATACAGAATCATTTCTGAATGTCTTTTACCAACTGACGGGACAGTTTACATCTACTCATACGGAAATGACACATTATTCTTCAATTGAGACATCTTAACAGGTACAGTGTGTAAGATTTCAGTTAATTTTTGTCACTTTAATCTCTAGAAATAGAATTATAAAACAATTATATAAAAACAATTTTATAAATCTATAATCACCACAATGTGCTTTTCTTTTTACGTTTCTTCACCCTCACCCTTCTGAACATGCAGGAGAACCTATGGTAGACTTCAGTTGTCAATGAAACTAAAAATATGCTTAATGTGTCCACTCTGGGCTACTGTAAAAACATGGCGGCCCCCGTAGAGAGGACCCACTCCTCATGTAAATATACATAAATGGACTCATTTATGGGTCATGGGGGAAAAAAACTAACAAAAAAACAAAAACAAAAAAAAACTAGAACATTGAGGTGATTATACATTCATGAAAATGACAGAATGTAATTGTTTTGTAATATCTTTAGAAGTGAGAAAAATGACCAAATTCGTACACACTGCACCTTTAAGCTGCTAGTAAATTGGTGACACTAACTCGTGCACTCAGTAGCTTTACAAGAATGCAAACAAAATGCACATCTGGATCGTGTGACTTTTACTGTTGAAGTTGTATGATACAGCTGAAACGAGTTATCATTACAGCTCGAATGGTGTTCATCTCAGTGTCACTAAATCCTACATACTGAACCTTTAATCAGCCTTTGGAATCATTGCAAGTGAGAGGAAGGGTTCAACAAACACACCATCACAAGTCTCAGAAACAACTTCACCTCCCCTCTGTATATTTAAAGCTCTCTTTGAAGTTTGGAGACACCGCTGTCACACTGTGAACTTATATTCTTGCGTGTGCGTGTTGATGGTGAACCGACATCTGTGATGAAGAGGAGGCAGTAAACGGGGATTGAGTCAAGCTGTGCGAGAAACTGATTTAGAAAACATGATGTATGACACGACATGAAAGCCTCTGCTACAACAAGCCGGTTAAAGAACCCGCAATCCTTTTAACTTTTATGTTTATAGCATGACAGAGTGGCACAAGCACGTCCAGGCCAACACACAAGCACACACACACACACACACACACACACACAAACAAACACGCACGCACACTTTCAAACACGCTTGATCGTCCAGACACGGCAGTATAGCCCTTGCACAAAGTGCTGAGTCATGGTGCTTATATGTCATTATCTGTGTTTGATGAGTTCAAGTCTGTTGCTGCACATTGTTTAACTGTCTGTGTAATGGCCTCTGTGAGAGTGTGTGTGTGTGTGTGTGTGTGTGTGTGTGTGTGTGTGTGTGTGTGTGTGTGTGTGTGTGTGTGTGTGTGTGTGTGTGTGTGTGTGTGTGTGTAGGTTAATGAGCTCAGTAATAGGCCTGCAGACTGCAATTCACCCCTTATTAATCGGAGACTCAGCTGTTTGTCCACACAACTCAATGGGCTCCTTAAACGCAACATCTCAGCTCGTGTAAATACTTGACCTGCAGCCGAAAAAGAAAACACTTGTTCAGTCCAGTGCAGTTCACAGGGTGGCCACTAGAAGCTGACTCCAAAAGGGAGCAAATCCCCATAGACTCCCATGTTAGAATGTCCAACTTGTTTAAAGCCTGATACAAACGACTGCTTTGGTCTCACTCAGTCACATGTTTTCCAGTGACATCTGTGCAGGGCTGAATTCTTATCTACCTTGCTTATTCTTATTGTATCGATGTCTTGAATTGCACGTAATTAGGGGCGTGGCCTCTTGACTGACACCTTGGCCGACCTGGCACGTGCTGCGGGCGATGCGACGCCGCCACGTGCGCACGCACAGCTCCGTGTGTGCTCCGCCCCTTCAGCCCATTTTCGAATGATCCGGGAAGTAGGAGGAGTCAGGCATCGGCAAGACGGCGACAAGTGACGCGCGCACAACTTGATTCGAAAGCACTCCTACAGGCGACCTCGCGGACGCCACGTCCATCTTTACGCACAGTCCATGGCAACATCACGACATCTCCCTCCTCGTACCGGCGATGGAGAAAACGAGACTCGGCGCTATCACGGATTCGGCCCGCGTTGCATCAGCGGCGCTTCAGAACAGACCATCATCAATTTTTACCGCTGATTACATCATGGGAGTTACGGGAGATTGCGCTGTTGTTTGCGCTCCCACGGCGGCACTACAGTCGAGGAGGCTCGCAAGCACCCAGCTGCGGAGCTAATAATGCAGTCTGTTTAGGACGCTCCTCTCCTCCATCAGCAAGCCCCTGACATGTTTCAATGGTCTCTCGCCGCCGGGCTGGCAGTTTACACGCGCCACATAATAGGCGAAGTGCGCGCAGCCAATATTTTTAACCGATAGACGCTTGGCAGGGTGTGAAACGCTGGGTGCAGCAAACAAGCCTTAAGAGTTCTCCGCTGCCTTTCACGTTCGCGAGGTGCATTGTGGGTCTTTGTGTTGATACCTGGAGGAGTGCTTCGCCGTGACAGCACATCATACAGACGGAGCGGAGGCGGCGTAATCGGCGCGAAAGGCTGCGTAACTAAAAAGATTTGTCTCCGGGAAACACAATAGGCCTCCGAGTACCCCGGGAGTACATTAGCCCGAAAATAGGCCACAGGCATTTGAGTCCATAAAGGAAGATGAGGAACGAAAAGTCCTGCTGCGGCAGAGCAGTGATATAGCTTTTAATGACTACAAAGGGACGTCGACAGGGCAGGCAGTTCAGAGAGCTCTCTAATCAGCCTCACGTCCACGCCGTGCCGATCACACCGCTGTCAGAGATGCAAAGTTAAACAGCGCGGGATTTTTTGGCACTAATATAATTTAATTACAGTGCCGTTAGCACACAGCTGGCGAAACAGCACTCGGGCTTAGAGAAAACAGACAACGGCTTAATGTGATTAATTGCCGCTTTTCCTGTTTCTATGCGGGGAGTGTCACTCAGTGATGATGGTGGGGAATTAGGTTAATGCCAGAGTGACATAGCACCTCATATGGCTCTGTAACTCATCAAGTCTACATCGCCTCTGAGAAGTTATTAAAAACTGGATTAGCGCTCAGCATTAGTGTGAAGAAAGCTTCAGATATTTGATTTTTTTTTTAAAAATATCTATTTACTTCATCACTTAACTAGTAATCAGAGTTTGCAACTTTTGCATTAAGAAGTGGAATATTAACAAGCACTATTTTGATGCGTTGATATGTGCAATGTGTGATGTAACAAGAAACCTCTTAGCTTCACAATGCATGATGTATGTTTATGTTTTCATGTCCTTCCTATTTGCACGTTTTCCTCGGTCTCAATGTTTTTTCAATGATAGCTGTTGGATATTAGTTAAGCTGTAAGACTTTTAAAGGTGCAGTGTGTAAGATATTGGTGATTTTTGTCACCAAAATCTTGCAAAGCAATTACATACTGACATGTTCAGAAATATATAATCACCTAAATGTATCCCCCCCATTACCCTCAAATGAACCCCTTAATGTATGAATACATGAAGAGTGAGTCCTCTCTATGGGGGCCGCCATGTTGTTACAGTAGCCCAGAGTGGACACACTAAACATCTTTTGAGTTTTAATGACAACTGAAGTCAACCACAGGTTCTCCTGTATGCTCAGAAGGGTGAGGGTGAGGTGACGGATTGGACATACAACTTCATCTCTAGATGTCACCAAGTCTTACACACTGCACCTTTAAATGTGCATTCACATTTACCACCTCATTTTCGTCCCAGCTCCACAACTTGTCTGTGGCACTTTTCCTTATTATGTTTATCTCTTAGTCACATTCACATATGTCTATCTATCGAGCACTTTTTCCGATAAACACCATGTCTACATTCCCATAGGGGACATACGGTGATCATGGCCCTTGGCCAAGGGTGCTAACATTAAAGAATGGAGGAAGTGGGGGTCAAACCAGCAACCACACACACACAGCTGCCCAAAAAAGAGACACAGGGAATAGGCCCCCGATTACACTAATAGTCTCTTTGAAGTATAGTGTGTAATTTCATTAGTACTTATAATTATAACATTATAACATCATTATATCCTGACATTCCCATCAATTTGTAACCACTTAAATGTTTTATTTATCTAATTATTTTTAATCCTTAAATGAGCCCATTAATGTACATTTATGAGGAGGGGGTCCTCTCTATGTGGGCCGCCATGTTTTTACAGCAGCCCAGAGTGGATATACTATATATATTTTGAGTTTTAATGACATCTGAAGTCACCATAGGTTCTCATGCATTCTCAGAAGTGTAAGGGTGAGGTGATGGGATACAACATGCAACTTCACCTCTAGATCACCTCACCAAATGTTACACATTGCACCTTTAAGTTGCCATCTCGCTGACCAATAAACATATGACTTCCTGGTGTGTTTTCACTGTGGGCTGTGAACAAATGTCATCAATCTTCAGCTTCACACACCGATGTCCTCACACGACCCACAGGACGAGTCGCCTCCACCGACGAAAGCAAGTGACGGTCCTGTGTTGGATTTACTCCGCACCTCCCCGGAAAAGGTTGAGGAGTCGAACAAAGTGGCCCACATCCTGAGTGTGCAGCTCATGTCTTTATACAAATCCCCCCTTTGAAGATTTGCTGTAGCTCAGCCGCTGAACACGCCTGAGCTCGGCAGACCGAGCCACGGCACAACAGTTTTACATTTCACTGGATCCCTGTCAGCCCCTGCTGTCACTGCACCTCTCCCACTGCTGCCGCTGTTCTGCCGCTCCCATAACATCACTTGAACAATTTCACACAGCTGATTTCCATCGCACAGGCCAGCCACAGCTTGTCCTGACCCCTCTGTGTACACTGGCTCATGTATAATTGAAAGAGGCTGGGAAATCACACATGACATCACAATTAAGTCAAAATCGGGTCGAGGCAGCAGAATGGAACGCAAAGCAGCCACAGCTCGGAATTGAGTCTAACACGTGTCAAACTAGTGGCCCGCGGGCCAATTGTGGCCCGCAAGATCATTTTATGTGGCCTGCGACATCTTCAAGGCACCCGATTGTCTAAAAATAAAAGTCTAAAGCATATGTTGCCCATAAACTTTAGTGAATTACACATGCCGCTTTTTATGTGTCGCAGTGTATTCAGTGTTTACATTTTCACATGTGTGTAAATGCATATGCAATATTTGTAACTTGAATAAATGATAATCAAGTATGAGGACCGTTCATTTACAATATGTTAAGCAGTAATCACATTTAGTCCCACAATTAAAACCGGCCCCTTGCGAGCAACCATGATGCCGATGTGGCCCTCGGTGAAAATGAGTTTGACACCCCTGGATTATAACATCAATAATTATGTTTTCATTGCACACAGCGTTTTGTTACCTCAGAATGAGCCTTTTACAGCTACATCTGGTTTGTTACAATAACAGGATACAGTGTTAGGGGACTGGGCGATGAAAGCTGTTCACTGGTGCATGAAGAAAAAATCATGCTTCCGTGTTTGAAATTCATCATCTTCTTCTGGCTCTTTGGCTCCGATGGCCCATTCATTAAAATGTGTAGAGATGTAGGTCAGAAATAGACAAGACGGACGCTTCTAAGGGGAAATTTGTGAGTTATAGCACAAGGTGGTAGAGGAATCCATTGATGCATCAGCCACTGTGTCTCTTTGCTTCTGACACTGTATCCAGTTCTTATAAGGCAGCTCCGGTCTGTCTCCATGGGAGCTGCCATGTTTCCAGCAGTGGAAACACTGGGGCTGTCTGACAGTCATTACAGATGTTTGGGGGAGGATGTCATTGAGCTCGCTGTGGTACGGAACTTCATCACAAGATGGCGCTAAATCCCACACACGGACCCTTGAAATATATGTATTTGCTGTGGTAGAAGGGTTCGGGGAGTTGTCCTCTTCCAAGAAGGTCAGAGGTTCAACTCCAGGCTACTCCACCCTGCATTCTGGAGTGTCCTTAGGCAAGATACTGCCCCCTACATTACCCAGTGTGCTCATATGTGAGCCACCATCTGCGGGAAAGATATAACAAGGTTGATGATGGATATTTATTTGTTTTCTTGCTAAACTATTTTACACATGTGTAATAAATGGGCTTAACATTCCCTATACTGCAGGAGTGTCAAACAGAGGGCCAAAACCGGCCCACCAGAAGACCCAGAATGGTCTGTGAAGTGACTTTAACTGGAGCTGTCGCTAAAAATGTCTTAAAGGTGCAGTGTGCAAGATTTGGTGACATCTACTGGTGAAGTTGCATATTGTATCCATCACCTCACCCCTCCCATTTGAGCATGCAGAGGAACCTATGGTAGCCCGCAGTTGTCATTAAAGCTCAGAAGATGTTTAGTACGTCCGTTCTCGGGATACTGTAAAAAAAAAAAACATGGTGGCCAGTGGACCCACTCCTGGTGTAAAGGGCACATTTTAGGGTAATGGAAAAAGTAAGTCATGCATTGTGGTGATTATACATTTGTCAAAATGCCAGTAGAATTATTAAGCAGTTATATTTCTATAAATAGAATTGACTGAAATCTTACCCACTGTACCTTTAACGTGTAAATGACAATTTAAATGATCAGGTTATTAATAATGTTTTGAACAAAGAGTCAACATGTACTTTTTTGCAATAAAACAAAGGGAACATTTTTGTGTTGTCGCTGATTATTAGGTTATTATGCTATGATTGAACTGGCCCTGCCCCCTTGAGACCAAATTGGGCAACATGGGGCCCTTGAACAGTATAGTCACCATCTGACTGGCACTAAATACATACGAAAACAAGATTCATTCTCCTCAAAATGTAAATTAATTCCTTCAACATTCACTGTGTGCTGAAAAACAAGTGGACAACTTATTATGTCTGGATGTCTCATGCTCCTTCAGGCCTGTGCTGACTCAACAATAAGCCGTTTAAAGAGAGAGACAGAGAGGAGAGGCGCAGTACAAACTGGATTAGAGCGAGATGCTTTAATCTTTTAACAGCTACTTCTTTTTTTCTTGATCTTTTTTTTTTTTTTTTTTTAACAATTACCATTCACTTGTAAATACAGCTCTGCTCCTGGAATCATAGCTGGGAGGCAGAGTGATTCACAGAGCCGTGAAGAGCAGATCAAATGCCCTACAAAACAGCTGCGGCTCATTTGACATGTAAGTCTGCAGCCTTCTGCTGGCTGAGTTTCCCGAGCAGACCCGTTTCAATTCCCCCCCTTTCCCCCTCGGCATGCTGGGTAATGAAAGGCCGTGGCGGACCAAAGGTAGATTTGGGGTTCATACATTCCTCTTCCTCACTTCCCACACCACTGAAAAAAGCCTGGTGAGCCTTATCCTCATGGGCTTTCTGTTTCCTCTCTCCTTTCAAACAGCTCTGTCAAAGTCTGGTACAGACTTCGGTTTTGGTCTCAGTCAGTCTCGTGTTTTCCCGTGACGACTGCACGGGGGTGGATTCTTTTCGAACTTGCTCATTTCTGTTTGATCGACATTTTAAATTGCCCATATTTGAGGGCGTGGCATCTTGACTGACAGTTCGGCCGACCTGGCCCGACCTACCGCGGGTGACGCGACGGCACCATGCGGCCCACCCACAGCTCTGTGCCTGCTCCGCCTCTTTGCCCGTTTTTGAATGAGCCGGTACTGAGAGAAGTTAGAATTCAAAATGATGGCGACAAGGGACTCGCCCGCGATTCTCTGCAGAAACCAACGGGTGATGTCAGGGACACTACATCCATCTTCGTGTACAGTCTGTGGTTATGTTTGATGCATTCCAAAGCGCAACAAAGCCTGGCGCTGCTGAGATGGAACCACAGATCAATCACCTCGCACGTATCACGTCTGTGCCATGCGCATCCTCATGCTGTTAATATGGAATCACTTCCTGTTGAGCCCTGGGAGCTCCATGCTCTCTGTGCAGGTGCGATAATGGAAAACAATGCAATCTCTGCATTCATGTAATCGCGCTGGCCGTGGCCATGTGGCGGTTTGATGTGGGCCGCGAGGCTCCTGCAGCACCGAGAACCGACAGACGCTCCCCCTCTATAACACCGGGAGATTGGTCTGCGTCGCCTTTGAAGGCCCGAGATACAAACTCGAGCAAACAAGCCGCGTGTGATGCAACGGCCCTGCGGAAGGTAGATGCCGACAACCCCGGTTCAAAGAGTGGCTCCCTCTTCACACGCTGCACCTCTGATCAACAATAAAGAGCTCGTCAGAGGATCGGAAGTGAAGCATGTGAGGGTAATCGCGTCTCGTCCAATTTCGAATAATGACGGTCAAATTGAAGGGAGCGTGCCGGCGATATCTCATCGCTGCTGAGTCTTCCCCTGCAGCCTGGAGCTCTGGGTGTTCTCGGCTCTCCCTCTCTCAATCAGGAGGCAACAATGGCAGCGCCCGAAAGTCATCCCCACCCCCTGCAATGCACCCGCCCCCCCCCCCCTCTTTCAAAAGGAGGCTGCCATTAATTGGTGCACGCCACATTCCACCCTGGCAATTACACTCTTGTCTACTTGTCTCCTTGCACTGCCGGTTTAAAAGAGCCGGGAAGCAGAAGGAGGCCGGTCCTCCTGGTACTAAAAGCAACAGCAATATCCTGACTGACTGACTGTGTCTGGCCTTGACTAGGCAAGCGCCTGCAATATTTATCACGGGGGGAGGGGGGGGGGGGTCAATCAGTGCCAGTAAGAGAGTGACTGCCCCAGTGGAAGATGCTGGACGAGCGAGTGGGGATAACACGTGGCTGCAGTTGGGTGGAAATGAATTCCAGCTGCTGCTGCAGCCACTGGTGGTGGGTCAACATCTGGGCTCCGAAATCAAAACAAAAATGCAAAGAAAAAAACCTAATATAACAATAATATCTCTATTCCAGGTTCAAGTTTTCCTCCTTCTCACATTCGACTGAAGGGCATCTGCTTCCCCCTCCCACTGAAATGGACCGAGCAAACAACCAAGTATGAAAAATACAGAGCAGAATTTGGCCCGAGGCTATGACATCCTCTGCAGCTGCAGGTCAGTGAGGGGTCAAGGCTGCCCAGTGACGGACAGCTGACGTGATCCCCAGGAGCAGATCTGTCTCTTTATCCGCATCGATCGTAGACTTCAGCGACAGAGGCTAAACACCATAAACCGGTTTATACCGTCCTAGATGTAAAGGTTAATCAATGCCATTCAACTATGGACACATGGTCTGGCAAGTAAAAACCTTGATACATTTTGACAATGACATAGCATCTAAAATGCAAAATGTACATTTTCACCATCCGTGGCATCAATAGTTTGGATCAGTGACTTGTAACTTCACAGTATATTCACAGTTTTTTTTATGAATGCTCACAATTCAATTAGTGTTGCATGATACACTGGTTAATAAATGGACTTAATTATAGTACAAAATTGTGATATCTGCTTAACTCTCAAGGGGTGTTAAAGGTACAATACCCAACTTAAAAATCATAATAGTGTTTCTAACTTTATAAGAGTATTTGTTTTCGTGACAGTACCAAATATGTCCAGAGTATCTTGGTTTGCTGTTTGAGCTCATTTAAAGGGACATGACAACAATAATCCATACGTTTTAGGTGAAACATTCGATTTTAGTTTTATCATATCAACATGTTTAATGTAGGACTTGGCTAATTTTTATATTTTTTATATTGTTTTGTGTTCAGGATGTGGTTTTAAAGGTGCAATGTGTAAGATTTTGGTCATTTTTGTCACTTTAAAAATATCACAAAACAATTACCTGCAGACATTTTCATTAATTTATAATCAACAGTTATTTTTTGCCATTAAATGAGCCCATTATTGTACATTTACATGAGGAGTGGGTCCTCTCTACGGGGCCACCTTGACGCACTAAGCATTATTTGAGTTTGAATGACAACTAAAGTCTACCAGAGGTTCTCCTGCATGTTCAGAAGGGTGAGGGTGAGGTGATGGATACAACATGCAACGTCATCTCTAGATGTCACCATATCTTACATAATGCACCTTTACAGTAGCAGTACCAGTCAGTGTTTATGTAAAAAAAAAGACTGATGCATGGACATTATTAAGTCATCTTAATCTTGTATTATGCATATATTACAGGTTGTCTGCTAAAATCAAAACGTTCCTCCCAGTCCACGTTTGAATGCAAACTCGCCACACTGTCAAACGTGCTGTGCACTGAGGTTGTGGACGGAGGCTCCTCTCTGTAACATACCAGACATCTTCTGCTGTTTCCTGCCTTTGTTGCAAACAGGACAGAGAGACAATCATGGAAAAATGTGCTCGGCAGACCTCGGGGGCCTTTGAACTCCATGCACACTCAATTTGCACAATCACCTAACCCTTACCACATGTACCTGCATGTGTGCCACACCAACCACTACCTCATACTAGTCGCCCAGCCGCAGCTAATCTAATCTGGTCCCAATCTGTGGCGAGCGGCCCCGATGCCCTTGCATGTTTCCGTGTGCCATTAAAATCAGAGGAACGTCCGTGTTGTTGATGTGCCTGATGTCAGGGTCCAGTGGCTCATTGCTAATTCCTGTCATTAGTGCATATTGATGCTGAGCATGGGAGGACGGAAGGGACAGGAAGGGGAGGGGCGGGAGGGAGGGGGGGGGGGGCGC
>JAFBJT010109352.1:117043-140732 GCA_016785325.1 Chascanopsetta lugubris
AGACCGCGCCCCCGCGCTCTCCCTCTCTCTCCCTCGCTCTCTCGCTCGCTCTCTCTCTCTCTCGTCCGCGGCGTCAAATTGCTATGCAAAGAAAACTTACTGGCAGATCTGATGATTATCAGCTGAAATGAGAGTGATAAGAAATGGAGCCAGATAGGATCTTATCATAACACACTGTACGTGAACTTCTCCAGGCAACATGCCAGGGAGGGCAAAGTCAGACCTGATTAGTCTCACTGTCAAAGGCACTTGCAGCACCGGAGCGCTGTGAACACAGAGTTTACTGAGGTGTGCTGCTCCAACAAATGAACCGGTGCAGTTCACTCAAAACAAGTTCGAGTGTAAAGGCTTTTTCTTTCTTTCTATTGGAGAAGGAGCACAATACCGAACACCTTTCAGCATAAATGTTTTCTCTTTGTTACACTGTAGTGCTGCCGGCAGCTAATCTTTGAGGTGAGTCATACACTTGTAGCTTCAAGTTGTTACTACTAATAACCACGGTCGTGATGAAACGCTACATATTTGTTCTTGATACGTCCACTTTGGGCTACGGCAACAACATGGCGGCCCCTGTAGAGAGGACCCGCTCCTCATGTAAATCATTTAAGGGTAATGGAAAACAGCGATACATTTAAGTGATTATACATTCCTAAAAAAATGTGAGTGTGTAATTGTTTTTGCAATATTCTTAAAAGTGACAAAAAACACAGACATATTACACACTGCACCTTTAACTTTTACTCTAGCTTGAGGTTATATTCATAGTCTTTCCACAACACAGACCTTTTTACAAGCATATAAAAACAAGTGTTTTTTTCATGTGAATCAGGAGCAGATCATCTCAGGAAATCGCCATGTTTTTACAATAATCCAGAGCAGACACTGCAATTATTACTTGTGTAGTTTTAACAAGAAATGGAGGGATGAAAGTCAACACATTGGCCACATTTACTCCTAGATCAGTTTCAGATGCACAAGACAATGCTCTTCAAAATAAAAGCACAGAATTCAAAGGCCTGCGACCCACTGACAGCGGGTATGCAATCTACCAGTTGAGAATCACTGGTCTCAGACTAAAGACCCCGAACATGACTGATCTCATTTCCTCAGACATGTCATAATGATCTATTATTTGACACATCCTACGTCTGACATGAGCAGAAGTCACTCTGTTGAGTGTACTGTACGATGTGATACAACTGGGCTCGGAGTAGTGCTCGCTCGTGTTAAATGAGCATGCTGTACGTCATGTGAGGCGATGTAAATCAAAACAGTTTTCATTTGTTATTCCTCGTCGTATCGTGGACAAACAGTAACAGACGATCGCGGTTGCAGTTACAATGTTTTCATTTTGAAACCCTACGAAAATGTTTGCAGCTGTCCCCCTCCAGTCAAACAAGTGGCAACAACTCAACTCCATAACATGAATGGAGTACAGCTATGTGGTTTTGGATTTGTCCTCCTGTAACCAGCCTCTTACTTTCATGTAACTCTACCGAGTCTGCATCCATGGAGGCAAGAGAGGATGAGTCACTGTCCTGGAGGTAGTGGAGTACAAAGAGCTGTTGTTGTTGTTGTTGTTGTTGTTGTTGTTGTTGTTGTTGTTGTTCGACGGACAAGAAGCCTGTCCTCCTCGGTCTCCCCCGAGCTTGGACGTGTCCCTTTTATGTTGCGGTCCACAACAACTTCTTTTACCATGCGCGTTCGGTATATCTCGAATGAATTAGATTCAGCAGTTTTCATTCCTGATCTGAAACAGCCCCGTGTCTCCCAGCGTGTCGACTCTGAAGCAAGTGAGCGTGTAACTGGACCAGTGAAACTACCACAGTCTCACAGCCCTTAACAGCTCTATAAAGCCAGGCGTCTGTCCAGTGCAATGACGGCACACTCCGGCACAAGCGAGGTCAAGAGGTCAAGAATTACTTCTGTGAGTGGCAGCTGTAAGGAGCTCAGCCAGACGTGCAACCGGCCACAGCCTCGTTGTGCCCCCCCCGCCCCCACCCCACCACCCCCACCCCCAGACAAGCCGGGCATTAGGAAGAGCCAACTGTGACTCACTCGATTAATGGCTGTTAAGGTTTTTATCATCCCGACCCCAGCTCTGCTCCGCTCCGAGACAAGATCAGAGCCGCCACAGGAGGAGGAGTCCCCCGGGGATGACTCCTTACCCCCCCCGCCACCGACACCCCGCCCCGACTACCTCCCACCACTATGATAAATGGCTTCACACTCTCCGCCCGGCAGCTGTCTTATTTTTCTTCCCTCTCCTCCATCAGGCTCACGAGAGATGATATTTTACCAGCTCGAGATGGAGATGTTCCGAATATACTGGATGTAGCGCTAATGATCACATGATCGTACGGACAACGGCGGTTTCACAACCCCTCCCCCTTCTTTGCTGTGAATCAGGGGTCTCAAACATCGGGCCCGTGGGGCCGCCGGCGAGTTGATTTTGCAAAACGTCAAAGTTGAAGGGAAGATCTTGAGATGTTGGTTTGTAGACCTGCACTTACTATGCCGGGACACTAGGGGGAGCCTGTGCTGCTTGGAATAAGTGAGTTGGAGAGATGAAGAGAGTGTGTTAGTGTCTCTGGTTTGATGAAAGAGCTTGAGTGGCGTTGAGCTATGATTTGACTGGTCCCGCCCACTTGAGGTCAAGTTGGGCTGTATGTGGCCGCTGAACCAAAACGAGATTAACAACTCGGCTGAAAATGCGGTTTCATCATGTGACATCAGACACATTTTGGAATGGAATGTATCTGACTTGGCTTTCAATAAGCAGAATTGTGGGTGAAAGACTTTAGACTCACTAACATGCCAACTGTGACCCAATTCCCAGGGGCAATACTCATCATGGCGGCGGTTATCTGTATCAGCAGTTTATCTTATTGATCACCAATGCAGTTCATTAATTAAAACATGCACTGCTCTGGCTTTGCTGCAGCTGTGTCTCTCCCCACTCCTCCACTTACGGCCCCGACCACAGCTCTGTCTGATTGGCTACATGGTAACATGAGTAATGTAGCTGACCAACGCAAACGTGCAATTTGGACAAAATATTTGAATTTGAATACAATTTCTAAAGACCTGATATCACACTGGTAATTATAATGATACTAATGATCACATACATGTTGGGCAGGGGTGTCAAACCCATATTCATTCAGGGGCCACATATGGCCAAATTTGATCTCAAGTGGGCCGGACAAGTACAATCATAGCATGATAACTTATAAACAGCAACAAATACTTCACATTACTATAATAAAACTTAAACTGATTTATTAATGAAAACGTCACTTCTCAATATAACCAACATAAACCTTTGCAAAGTCATGCAACGGGCCGGATTGGACCCTCTGGTGGCGGGCCAGTTCTAACCCATGGGCCACATGTTTGCCAACAACCCCCCCCCCCCCCCCCCCCCCCCCCCCCCCCAAGCTATAGGTTCACACAACTTGAACCCATCTGCTTATTCCACAAATGTACCTCAGTCATATGTTCCAACGTGTTTCTCCCTGTTTGCCACAGTTGTTTTCCTCCTCTGACTGATAAAGGATTGTTTGTGTACAGAGTTGCAACAAAAACAGGTTTCTTCAAACCACTTTCCTGAGGCGGGATGAGATAAGAGTCCTCCTTCATATAGACAGTTCTATGTCAATATTAGCCGTGCCACATTTCCTTTACAGGAAAGCGAGATATATACGCAAGACAAACAGCGTTACACCTACACCTGTTGACTCAGAACTGAAGACAGATATTTTAAAACCACCCCCCTCCCCCTCCTCCTCCTCCTGGAGACTGTTTAGACTGTGTGAACTCAATGTGAGTTCAATGAAGAAGAAGCTGCTTAAAATAAATTTCATCTTATCCGTTGAAATACACAACCATCCCTGGCGCCCATCAATAAATACAGAGAAGAGAAAAGCAGGTATCGGTGGAACTATGAATTATTGAGCAAAGATTGTGTAGACGTCTGTGTTCCGGCATTTTAGTGGCACGGTTTAAAGGTACAGTGTGTACGATTTGGTGACATCTATGCATGTTCTATATCACCTCGTCCCTCCCATTCAAGCTCGAAGGAGAACCCATGGTAGCCCCCGGTTGCGGTTAAGGCTCAAAAGATGTTGAGTGTGTGAACTAGTATTGTATAGTATTGTGACAGCTGGTGATGGTTTTGTACAAATGAGCACGGATGTGGAGAATTTTCAGAGGTACTAAAAAGAAAGAAGGAAATTCATGCATTGAAAAGCTGGAGGAATAAAATCTACCTCGTCTCCAGGGAAACGGCGTAAATGTGGATGACACTGCATCTACCCTCAAATTACCTGTGTGTGATTAGAGGTGTGAGATGGTTGCCAGGTCTTGTACAACTGAACATCTGTTGTACTGCTAGATACAAGCCAAAGACGCCAATTTAAAGGGTCACCTTAAAGAACACTTCTTTAAAAGGTGCAGTGTGTAAGATTTCAATCCTTTTTTTGTAATAAAATGTATTATCACCTAAATGTGTTATTTTTTCCATTGCCAATAAATGAGTCTATTCATGTCTGTTTATGTATCAGGAGCGGGTCCTCTCTTCGGGGGCCGCCATGTTTTCGCAGTAGGCCGTAGTGGGCATATACTAAACATCTTTTGAGGTTTAATGACAACTGAGGGCTACCATAGGTTCTCCTGAAAGCTTGAACGGGAAGAGTGAGGTGATGGACACAACATGCAACTTCACCAGATGTCGTCACCAAATCTTACACACTCTATGTTTAAAGAATTTCCCTTTCAGTAAGTAAAAAATAAAACAAGATGCAGGTATTACAACAGGTTGCCTTGCACCTGTCATTCCCATAAGTGGAAATAAAAATAACATTGTAAGGCCTTTAATAGTTATTGGAGTTTATATAAAGAGGTCGACTCAGCAGTTAAGGGATTAGCAGACTCACTGAGCAGGGACAGCTGAGCTTCTCCACCTGATGAGGAGCAGCCAGCTCACTCCACACCAGACACTAAATATCACCGAGTCAGCAGTTGGGCGGGAGGAGCCGCTGCAAATGGGGCCAGATTTAACAGACTTTCTTCTTGATAGTCCACAGACGGTGAAGGGGTTAATCTGGGAAAGAAAGGCATCCTGTGGGTGAGTAGCGGAAATAAAAACCCAGTGAAAACGCCCACATATCAAATGAGGCCGAGAATGAGTTTCAAATGTGTCTCTTAAAAATAAGAGAAGTGCTGCCGATGGTCTGGAGCACAGAGGAAGCAGGGGTATAAATTGCTTTTTGAAAACACCTTGTTCTCAGAGAGAGGCTGGGAAACAAGTGGTCTGTGAGGCAGCATTTGTTTTTGCTCTATTTTTCAACACCATCGCTGCACTACAGCAAAAAAAAAAAAAGTCGGGTCTCAATTGAACCCGTTACAAGTCAAGGAAGCTGGTATTTGAGATTGTGGTGTGGTGTGTGTGTGTGTGTGTGTGTGTGTGTGTGTTTGTGTGTGTGTGTGTGTGTGTGTGTGTGTGTGTGTGTGTGGGTGTGTGTGTGTGTGTGTGTGTGTGTGTGTGGACCCAGCAGGCCCAGGGGCGGGGCATATGCCTGGGGGAGTGGTGGAGAGTCAGGGGAGGAGGGGCCAACCTTCAACAAGGCGCTGACCTACATGATCCAGCTCGTGCTCCTTGGGGAAACGGAGCGTTGTCAAGCCCAGAGACGATGCATGTGTGATCCGCATGATTAAATACAAGCAATCGGTCACACGCGTGTTTGGACATTTCACAGCTAACGTGTGGACACGTGTGGATGGAGAGGAAAACAACACAACAGACGAGGCAGCAATCGTCCATGAGAGGCAACTCAGCCACGATGGAATTACACAAGGGCTTGGTGAATCATTAAAATAAACAAAATCTAATAGATACATCAAATCACAATATACAACATTTCAATACCAACATTGATTATATGTAGTTAATGATGCTGCCAATGTCATTTCATGAACATGAAAATCTGTCAAAATTTTGAATCCAAAATATGGCAAACTCCAACACAGAACTTTGCTTACATGGTTTAACAATATCATATCTAAATTATCCATGAAAAGCAGAGTCAAAATAGCACACATTTAATTTAATCTAATTTAATTTAATGTAATCTAATTCAATGTAATTAAATCTAATTTGAATTCCACATTTAATCAAATGTATGAATAATCTATAAAATGTTGCAAAGACACTGATGATGGGCTAAATGTTTTAAACTGGCCCCGGGCACATAATCTGTTGATTTATATTTTGCATGTACACATTTGACCTTTAAACAAAATGCAATAAAGTGGCAATTTAAAACAGACTAATCAACCACAAATGTAATTATCAACAACAGACACAGGAACAATCAGTCACCTGCTTCATTAATCTAAATGACTATATATGAACTTCACTGAAACATCTGGATTATAATTAAGTGGATCCTGAGATATGAGCGAAACAGCCTGTAGCACATCCAACCAGCAATAAGGCACAGTGACACTTGGCAGCACAGATGCAGCAGCTGGTTGTTGTTATTGCAAAGCTAACCTCTGTCTGGGGCCTTTATAAATAAATACAATAACAATGTGCATCGCCACTTCCTCAGTCCAGAAATGAAGTCAAAACATCATGTATACTCACACTGATATCTTGTACATCTTGAGCGCGTATCACTCGCATCGATCCAAAAAAAAAAGATAGACTAATCACTTACGATAAGTCATCTTTAGACAACAACCAATTAGAACTAAGCTGGAACGTGAACACATGCACATGTATCGGTCTAATGCAAAATTATTGTGAGAGGTATACTGTGTAGAATGGAAGTGTCTGTGTCAGCAGAAATTTAAGAACGATTATCTTTCAGTCTCGTTGACGATAATCTGAAGAATAATTGTGACAGTTTCATATTTACATCAGAGAGGCTCCTCCCCCACGGAGGTCACCGTTCAGCTACAGTAGCCGTGAATGGACAGGTATTACCTTGACTGTGTTGCAGCCTGATACTGTATCAGTAGGTGCATGTGAATGCTTTGGCTTCACTTTGGGCTGTTGTCATGGTGTCCATCTTTATACACAGTCATTGTTATACAATGAGTATACTGGAGTGAATTGAATTGAATTACTCAGCAGCAATGTTCGTACAGCTCACGGACAATGAATCACAATTACCTGTCTGCAGCGCCAGCTACAGGTCAAACTAAATATCATATGCTTATATTAAAGGTGCAGAGCGTAAGATGTTGGTCATTTTTGTCACTTCTGAAACTATTAAAAACTATTACATACTGACATTTTCATGAATATATAATCACCTAAATGTATTATTTCCCCTCCTTACCCTTAAATGAGCCCATTAATGTATATTTCCAAGAGGAGTGGGTCCTCTCTACGGGGGCCGCCATGTTTTTATAGTAGTTCAGAGTGGACGTACTAAACGTCTTCTGAGTTTTAACGACAGCTGAAGTCTACCATAGGTTCTCCTGCATGATCAGAAGGGTGAGGGTGAGGTGATGGATACAACATGCTCTAGATGTCACCAAATCTCACACACTGCACCTTTAAAACATGCTAATTTAAAAAGTACCAGCCTCACACAGCCCAAGTCGCTCTTTCTCTCTCTCTCTCTCTCTCTCTCTCTGCACCCAGCCTATAAACAATGTCCTGGGGAAGGAGAAAAGCTGAGTTCCACCCAATCTTACTCACTGCAGCCAGTTGTAGCAGCGCTTGAGTGATTTTCCTCCTGGCTCTGACAAAACACTCTGAAGCCAGTGTGCAAATCACTCCGACCCCCGCCCCTCACCCCCCATGTTTGCCAACAAAAGCCAATTGTGGCAGTCATAAATACTTACAGATACCAGCGCAACAAAAGAGCTTTGGTCTCTCTCGGCACAGAAAATCTATGCTCCATGAGAGCAACAGTGCGAGTGCATTGAGTGCCTCTTCACTTTCTTAACCTGGAGGAGAGGTCGGTAAACAAGTCACTTCATTGACGCGTCGAGACCAGCTGAAGACATGATAAACAGCCAGATTTAGAGCTGTGCAATATGCTGCAACTATGCAGAAATACAAGAAAAGTGACTTTCATAAACGGGCCTCACGGGGTGGGGGGGGGGGGGGCCCCGGAACAATCGGGTGTAGTGTATTCCATTAAAACGACAAATGCCGCTGCATGGCCGCTGGGTCCTAAATCGTCGGGCCCGGAGAACAAAACAAGCCTTTCAGCGACCGACTCTGCAAAATTGATTATTGCTTTTCTCTTTCAAGTGGCACTGCTGCTTTGTGACTTCAGAGCACATGACTTGGCAGCAGAGGGACAGCTGGCTCTCCATCCAGGGCCTGACTCACATGACTGGGTGTCCCACAAAGGAGGGAGGTTGTACGGCTGCAGGCTGGGCCAGACTTCAATCGCAGGGTTGGGCAGCATGTGGGTTATAAGTGCCACTGGATGATCTTTGAGTTTGAAAGGGGAATCATTTCTGAAAAGTTGCTCCTGAAGGTGCAATGTGTGAGATTTGGTGACATCTAGAGGTGAAGTTGCATGTTGTATCCATCACCTCACCCTCACCCTTCTGAGCATGAAGGACAAAGTGTGATTAGAACAGCTGAAGTCTACCACAGTTTCTCCTGCATGCTCCAAAGGGTGAAGGTGAGGTGATGGATACAACAACTTCACCTCTAGATGTCACCACACCTTACAGACTGCACCTTTAAGGGTAATGGGGAAACATTTGGGTGATTCTAAATTCATGAAAACATCAATTAATGGGTCACTTTTTGTAATATTTTTTAGAACCGACAAAAATGACCAAAATCGTACACACTGCACCTTTAAAAGTGATGCACATGAAAGGAATAACAGCAAAAAATGGCAAAACATTGATATAAACAGGGGGCTGCCGAAGCTCAGTCAGCTCCTCCACCTGAGCACTGCCGATGAGCCCTTGAGCAAGGCACCGAACCCCCCCCAACTGCTCGGGGTGCCTGCATGTGTATGTAACAAAACAACAACAACAACAGAGTGTGGGATGTAATCACCCCATTTGTGTGGATTAATAAAGGTGGTCTTCTAACCTCCCACTAAAAATGGAAGCGCTTCATGCCTCCATGTTACCGTTTAGCTCAGGAGACAAAGAGCGGCCATGAGCTGAACCGGACCACATTAACATGTGAGTGCGCGCCAGCACTTCATACTCACACCCACTCATTATTGTCATGCAGGCAACTCCATGCTCATTACAGGTTATGTGATCGTTCACTTCTCCCGCTCTCTCTCGCTGCATGAGCCGACAACCCCTTTAAACTGATGGAGAGCCCTTTATTGAGTATCTCCTTGAGGAGAGCGGGTGAGGGGGTAAAGAATCGGAGCCGCCTTGACGCACAACACCGCTAATCCCCGACCCACGAATCGAGCCGGAGAGAGCCAAAGGAGAAAAGCAGCAATTGCCAGCGACGAGGCATCAAAAATCAAACAATCGTTGGAACGAGAAAAACGTTCGCTCGTTGCTCGCGTTTGATATCTGCGTCTTAATTCCCGAAATAATTGCGGCTCTCCTTGTTTAGCAGCATGTTGCTGCTCAGCCATGGGAGGCGGGGAAATGAGTTGGAAGCCGGTCCTTTTAATTATCCTTCAAATGCTTCCTGCGCTCAACAGATGTTGGCCTGCGGGGCAGGCAGCCGAGCAGCAGGGCTCCCCAACGCTGCACGTATACAGATCAGGGACTTGGCTGCTGAGCCTCCTGCTCCTCACATGGGTGTTATATGATCATAAGTATTAAGTATAACTCTATATTGTGTTTACATGATGCACTCATCTGCATTGCTTTGCGGCTGTGAATGATCGCAATGAAATCCTTTTCATTTTTATGGTCAATGCATGTCGGCTGGTGGTTATGTATATGTAACAACCCCAAACAGTTGCCATTACCCGTTATATCTGACATGGGTCTCCTTAAAGATACAGTGTGTGTTATTTTGGTCATTATTACAAAACAATTCTATATTGACATTTTCAAGATTGTATAATCACCTAACTGTTTTAGGTTGTTTTAACTGTTTTCCCATTACCCTTAAATGAGACCCGAGTGGGTCCTCTCTATGGGGGCCGCCATGTTTTTACTGTAGCCCAGAATGGACATGCAAACCATCTTTTGAGTTTTAATGACAACTGCTGTCTACCACAGGTTCTCCTGCATGTTTAGAAGGGTGAGGGTGAGGTGATGGATACAACATGCAACTTCACCTCGAGATGTCACCACATCGTACATACTGCACCTTTCGTGGACACCACTGCCATGTGATACGGCAGCCCTGCATGGACAAACTGAGGACCTTCTGAATTAAAGGGGACCTGTTCTGCTTGTCCTCACTTTATGAGTTAAACACACTGTTGTAATGTAGGACTAACATGAATAACATGACCTACATGCATGTTTGAGTAATCTCATGGAGACTGTGGCAGATTCAGCCAATGCAGCAAAACCCATGCTTTCTGCTAATGACGTCATATCAAACAGAATTGCTCAAAATGGCGGTTTGACCGGTCCACTGTCAGAATCCGACATCTACATAAATATATATATATATATATTTCAGATTCCAGAAAATAAGAAAAAACCCTGTCCTATTTATGACACAGTCCTCATTTCTTGGCACTGTACTCGACCTCTGATTCACCCTCGACCTTCAGCACAAATCTACCTCCGCTCCCACTGATTAGTGGGAGCGGAGGTAGATTTGGGGGTGGAAATGTGGAGTGGAATCAGCTGTTCAAATGAAGACACACATATTAACTTGTATCTTTAGAGGAAACCTGATATCATATACGCACCCTGGATTTAGCACAATGGTTATTTCCACAGTAAATCAAACACATGGATGCCAAGGGGCCATCACATCCAGGAGACAGACTTTTTCCACATGTCCCATTGCATCCTTTTTCCACTAAAACGAGCCAGTAAAATCCAATATGGCTGACACGCTGACAGATGCTATGTGCTCCAAACCCCCTGTAATAGTCTGTTCTGATACTAAATGTGCAGTGTGCAATATTTTGGTTAGTTTGTGTCACTTCTATCTATAGAAATACAATCACAAAACAATTATATAAAGCCATTTGTGACAAAAACGACCAAAATCGTACACACTGCACCTTTAATGACAACTGAGGTCTACCATAGGTTCTCCTGCATGCTCAAATGGGAAAGGTGAGACAATGGATATAATATGCACTTAACCAGAGGATGTCACCAAATCTTACATACTGTACCTTGTAAGATATAGAACAGGAGACTTTTGTTTCGGTTGAATGGAGTATCGACCCCCCCCCCCCCCCATGTGGCGATTATAGCAGCTTACCAGCGCCTGCGAGGTGCACCCCGTGTTATCTGCACCGGGTCAGCTGCCAAGTGGGCCGCTCGCACTCCAAGCTGGCAAATGAAGCCGTCCTGACATCCACACTTTAACTTGTGAGCTCTGGCTGAACAGAAAACGGTTCTTTTTTTCAGCTGGAAGAAGAAGGAGAAAAAAAATCTCCCGGGGTTTGGAACGGGCTGAAATGCTGCCAGTTGTGGAGTTCAGAGGTGAAGCAGCTGCCATTCAGAAGATAAGCCTCAGAAATGCTGAATAAATACCACAGGCCTCACCTACCACACTCTTAATCCAATCTGACTGGGCTGGTGTTACAGCTGGCTTGAATATGTTCACATAGTTTGAATAGTGTCAGAAAATATTGAACAAGTGAAGAATGCTGCTCTTCACTGTGCCGCCTCCCCTCTAACATTATTATGTATTTTTAGGATGGTGTTAATAGACAGTTCAGAATTAGATCCGACAAATGGCTGAAGGCGACTGATGCACTTCTTTATAATTAGAACCAAGATTAAAGGGAATGTGGGTTAATGTTTCCATTGGGCCGATTTACTGGCTAACAAACCCATAATGGGGCGAACGAAGCTTCACATACAGATTGCTATCACTTAAAGGTGCAGTGTGTACGATTTGGTGACCTCTAGAGGTGAAGTTAGAGGACCCACTCCTCATGTAAATATACATTAATGGGCTCATTTAAGGGCAATGGAGAAAAAAATACATTTAGTTGATTATGCATTCATGAAAATTTCAGGATGTATTTATTTTGTCATATTTCTAGACGTGACCAAAATAACAGAATTTTATTTTGTGCCTTTAAAGGTGCAGTGTGTCAAATTAAGTAAAAACCTCTTTTTACAGTAGCCCAGAGTGGACACACGAAACATATTTTGGGTTTTGATGACAACTGAGGAATACCATAAGTTCTCCTGCAGAAGGGTGAGGTGATGAATACAACATGCAGCTTCGCCACTAGATGTCACCAAACCTTACACACTGCACCTTAAATATTTGGAGACTGCCGAGTAGACGCCATGTCGCCATTGACCTTTAACATTGACTGAGGCCAACTGTAGGTTCTCCCCCATGCTGAGAAGGCAACGATGGGGTGAGAGGGACTCAGCTGCAACACGCACCATCACGACCTTGATGTCATTACACATTATGAACTGTACTTTAAAAAGGAGGGTTACGCATTTATAATAATCCGTCTTGAAAATCAGTGTCCTTCCTCCTCACCATCTGAGCCTCGCAGCAACACCCGACGGGACAACCTGATTGATTCGCTGTGTCAAAAGCTGCTTTGACTAAGCCGCCGCCGCCGCCTCCCGATGACAAACTGATCCGTGTGTTATATCCACCCCTGCTGTTAGCGATGAATGTGCCAGTCGCCGCTAACAATCTGACCACATCGCGAAAACCACCGGGCTGAGATGATTCTGAACATCACTTCCCAGTGCAGCGGACTTCAAAACCTGACCTGAACATACATGGACTGTCTTTAATTGTGAGTCAAACGGGCTGAGGTGCCCCGACCGCTCTATAAACAGGTGGTGCAGATACATATAATAATTATATGTACACATAATTAATCCTAATCACGCAGCTTTTTTTTTTACAACTAATTGGCAATTTGACACCACCTTTACTGCTCTGCACATGCTAAACGCTCTAACTGTTTCCAGAGGGTGACACAAATTGACTAAGGTGCCACTTGTATTTGACAACTGCTTTGTGAAGGGCTGTGTGTGTGTGTGTGTGTGTGTGTGTGTGTGTGTGTGTGCGTGTGTGCACGTGCAGCTGCATAGTCAGTGAGCAGAACAGCAGTGGCTCCCTGGAGCAGCGGGGGAAGTTAGGCAGCTCTATGCAGGTAAATCAGTCTATTACTAACACTGCGCTCGCCTGGAGGAAGTCTCCTGGGAGGCTGCTGACAATACACATGCGGCCTGCCTGCTGGAGCATTCATCCATAGTTGGATAAACACACACACACACACACACACACACACACACACACACACACACACACACACACACACACACACACACACACACACAGCAGTGACAGCATCACTGAGCTTCTAGACACAAGCGCACAAGTGCTTATGAATACTACAGTGGGGAGCCAACTTGTGCAGGTCCTGCACATGACTATTAGCACATTTAACAGAATGAGGTCAAATGAATAGAACATAAATGATATGGAGACAATGTAATTAACTGTTAGTGGTCATCAATGAATGCAGTTTGTAGATTTCTTCCATTTCTACTGATGAGTCAAATGACGGGATTAGGACTTTTGGACATAATGCAGTTAATAGTGTGTTCTTTGATACTGAGTTTTGTAACAAATCTTACAGCAAAAATCAAAATGTACTGAAAGAAAATGTCAATAGCCAGACATGCTGTTGAGGATTTTCATTCTGTGATACCATATGCAAATGTCCATGCATTAGATTTCCCTGGATGAAATATCTGTACCCATGAGGAAAAACATGTGACAAATGTAAAGATAGGTCTGAAACATACAAGAAATGAATGGTATGTAAAGGTAAACATATTTATGTGGTGTTACAGGTTATAAATATTCATTCATACACCCAGGGGATATATGTAAAAATAATACATTATCATAATATGTGGGGAAATATTATGGTAATATGACTCTTGGCATGGTTACATCATGGGTCCATCTGTGGCCACCGTAGAGTTTTCATCAAACTATTCCTTCGTTCAATATGTTGTTGAATCTGGTAATGATCAGACTTTAGTTGTTGCATCAACATTTTCAAATTCTCTAACACGGCTGTTGTGATGTGATACAGGTAATCTGCAAACAGTTTTGTGAATGAATCCTGTTCATGACTGGAGCAGAACAAGTGGCCTTGTACAGCAACAAGGGATTTTAATTATGCAAATGTTTCAATCTAATGAATATGCAGCCTCTTAAATCATGTATCATGCTGAAATATACAGTTCAGAGACTGAGATAGAGGTCATACGAATACAAAGACTAGAATGGCCAGCATTAGAGCACCCAGGCATAGACTTGTGCTCAAAATTAGTGATTCTCAACGGGTGGGTCGCGACCTAAACCCCCCCCCCCCCCCCCCCCCAATGATTTCCCCCTTCCTGTTCAAATTTTTTTTGCCCCCCCCCAATGATTCAACCTTTCCTGATAATATTCTGTGTAGTTTTTGCATAGTAGTGCTCAGAAACAACTAACAAACAAACAAAGCACTCAGGATGGAAAATATAACATAATCTCCCTGGCAGAGGTCATAACAACAAATGACTACTACACACACACACCGTATAAATCATCTGTGTTTCAGCTGCACCATTACGCAAACTGAGCAGACATTCAAATATGTCCCTCTGCCAAGATCTCACGAAGAAGTTCAACATAAACAGGAAAACGCTAAAACAGCAGCCGTGGCAGAAGCAAGTCCCCGGCAAAGTGCACGCAAAGTTGTAATTACATTGAGTGTTGGGGGGGGGGGGTGGGTAGCCTGTTTAAATCACACTTTGGACCATTCATTATGCTCCGCCTCCGACGTCCTGGACACCGCCGCACAAAACTGCACGGTCATCTCATCTGCCTCTGACCCCCTGTAATCAAACGAGGCCACGGTGTGAATCATGCAACATGATACACAGCGAGCAGCAGCCCGCCACTTACCAGCACAACATGCATTAGCATCATCATAATGGGAATCCACAGCCCAGCAATGACTGTGATTAGCCAAGGCTGCTCCAGGAGAGGCCAGCGGTCGCCCTACAATACACGGCCCCTGTTACTTAGAGAATGAAGCCGTTCATTAAGTCATATGCAAATAGGTGGAAACCGCCGCGTATCATTTGCTCCAGTGAAGCGTTTCCTATTTAGCGGGGGTCCGGGGCGAGGTGAGCGCAATCCTGGATTCCTCCCTTCAAGCCTAATGCTGAATGACAGACAGGGGAAAGCGCAGGAACCCTGAAGAGTCAATTTGGAGTTGGAGTGGCGTTTCAAGCACGGCTTCTTTCGAAAATGTTAGTAGGACGGGAGGAAAGAGGGGAGAAAAAAAGGGGCTTTCGATCAGACACCGAGCTCAACTCCACTCTGGGAGCGCTCCTCTAAAAGCAAAAGTAGCTGAATGGTGTTCGCTGGCTGAAAACGGGACGATGGATGAGTCTGCTGATGGGTTTTTTCCTGCAGATGTATGAATGCACAAATGATTCATTCAATTGGGTTCAGATTCCTTCCTTAATATATTCATAGTGCTGTAAACATTTGATTGTTTACGTGTACCTGTCATATCAGTGTAATCAGATAGAACATCAAAACAATCACTGCAGGTGCGAATAAAACATTTATACTGATAAGTGAAATCACCTGAATGTACAAATATTGTTCCATATTGTTTCATACAGAGTACTTTTGAGCATTTGACAAGATTATGATAAAATGTCAAGTGACGCTGGCACTACGCACTCGTGTACTGAAGATGTGAAAAATACAGTACAGCGGACATACATGACAAACCCGACAATGGCCAAGTGTCTTCTTAACCTATAATTAAATGAATCATGGAATTAACACAATAAGGATCCGTTCTAGTATTCTATCAGAAATACACCACAACTTACTCATACCTAGGTGAAATAGGTGATAACTAATATCAGCATTGACATATTCAGAATGTTTGTATTGTAGAGTCGTCACCGTCACACTTGGGTTGTCACTGAAATTAAAGTTTTCATTCACAAATGGAGGCAACATTTGTATTTGAAATGTGATGATCCAAGCAAAAACCTACAATGTGTCAATCAAAGTTGATTTCTACAAAAAAGTGGCGCATTTCACTGACACATTCTGATTTGGGTCTTTTAGATCAGCTTTGGACATGAGAGGAAAAAAAGATGAAACAGTTATGTCTATAGTTCTGTGGCAGCCTGAGATGACCAGTGCGCACGCAGGGTATGTGTGTCTTGCTTTTAGATTCTCAAACCGGACTGTTTACAGTTGCTAAGATGAAAACAAAGGCGTTCATCCAAATCGCTGCTACTGGTGAATGCGCGGGGCTTGTACTGGGTTACTGAGCTGCAACTCAACACTTGACACTGGCGCTCACCCCGAGCAGTTTGGACAACACAGGAAATCCTCGACCCTCCGTCCTCCCACTGCCTCTCCCTCCCTCTGCGCTGCACAGTGAACCTCTCCTGGGCTCTGCCTCCATCAGCTGCAGCTACTGCACGGTCACATTCAAATGCCCAGAGGAGCGATCGCACTCCATGGCAACAGTAAACACAAACACTCGCGGTCATATGTGTATAGGTGCTCAGGTAGGATCACACACATGCACACACACACGCACGCACATTAACATTACCGTCACTAGTACTCCCACTATTTTGTTTGACAAAATGACTGCACTTTTATGATTATTATTATTATTATTATTGTTGTTATTATTATTACTACTACCAGTGTTTTGTTGGACTATTTCTATACGACTACTTGATACGTTTGATATCATCAATACCAATATCATTATTACTCGTACTGTTGCTGTTATTATCATATATTATTACGATCATTGTTATATTACCACTGATGCTGCTATTACTACTGTATCACTATTACAACTATCCGTAGGTGCAGTAGTACCATCACTGCTACATCACGATACTGTGTGTGCAGTTTATCTTTTTGACCTTTTTGAGCATCTTTCTTGTGTACATACTGTCCTTCTCTTTACTTTTGATATATTTCATACTTTTTTATATGTTCCCTTCTACGTCGCTGCCTCTTGAGCTGCTGTAACGGTGAACTTTCTCCACTGTGGGATTGACGATAAGTGGCTCTTATCTTATCGTTTATCATTCTGAAAGTCTCGCAGCAGCCAAACAAAGCACATGCACACAAGCACATTGTGACTTCCTGAACCAAAACATATGTGGGGGCTAATGCGATTACATGGCTGTTTGACAGGAAAACACTTCCTCGCAGCAGTGACGCAGGAAGAGAGGGAGAGAGGGAGGGAGGTGTGTGTGTGGGGGGGGGGACCAACACTCGCTGTCAACAACAACAAACAGAAAGGAAACACAGCAGCAAGGTCAGACAAGTATTTTGTCACCTAGATTAAAGAACTGGAGCCAGGGGAGTCAGTGAGGCAAGGGTGGGGGGTGAGGGGCGGGGGCGTTAAGGAAATATTCCAGTCATTTCATCCCTCCTGCCGCCGTCCAAACTCATTCTGTCAGCCTCTGAGTCACATTATTTATAAGGCAGGGAGACAAACTATTGACCTCGCCTCTTTTCTCTCCACAGCATCAGCTGACTCCGACACTGACAAGGACGCTCGGGGGAGGAATGCAAGATGGGCGAGGAGAGAGAGTGGGGAGGAGAAAGTGGGAAGGGAGAGAGAGGGAGAGGGAGAGGTAAAACATCTTGTTAAGATTTCAAGCAGAGGAGCTGGCTGAGGCTGCAAGCCCCTTTTCAGCAGGCAGGAGATTGATATCAAAATATTTGTGTCAGACTCTGACGGATAAGTGACTTCAGGAGGAAGTTGGAAAGAATGTGGACTGGAAACCAACTCTCTGGGGTAAATTAAGGATTTCTGTCCATGTCTGTGTGTGTGTGTGTGTGTGTGTGTGTGTGTGTGACACATGAGCACACAGAAGAAGCAGCAGTTTGAGAGGGTTGGGATCTCCGATGTCTCGATAATGTTTCTGTAGTGCTTTCAAGCTTTACATGAGAATTTGGCAATCAAACAGATTCAATACATTTTTATCATAATCAATAAATCATAAGTACAGTACATTCTGTATATCACTATAATGCAAATATATACTGTGTACGCACTCAGTGGAGTTAAAGCACATGATTAATTGTGTGTCTTTATCATTCTCCGCTCCAGTATAAATAAAAGCACTTTGAATGGAAAGAAAAAAAGATCTAATATGACGAATCAAGTGACATTTAAAGTGCAATTATAAAGATCTAATGGAAATAACACCTAACATTTATTTACCTGTACATAACTAACATTCTTTTGGTCACAAATATTACAAAACAATGACATACTGACAATGTTTATCTGCATCAGGAGCGGGTCCTCTCCATGGGGACCGCCATGTTTCTACAGAAGCCCAGAGTGGACATACTGGGCAACCTTTCAGACGTAATGACGACTGAGGGCTACCGTAGGTTCTCCTGTATGCTAGAAAGAGAAGGGTGGGGCAATGGATACAACATGCAAATCGTACACACTGCACCTTTAAAGCGAATCAATGCGAAAGGGACAGCTGGGCTGTGACACTGTAATACTACTCCACCATCTCCTGGAACCATAGCTCTTACATCTCCAGAGTCTGGCGTCCATTGTACTGTACAAACCCACATGCTTTAGGATCCTGTGCTCTTCAGAGTGTTGTCAGTCATCAAGACGGACACAAAACAGGCTCTGGTTCCACCACACCGACCACAAACCCACATCAGCGGCATAGCGCTGACTCTAAAACTCATTCCCAGCATCCAGAATAGTCGCGCTCACTAAAGACAGAGAGCTCCAACAGTGTGGGAAATAAGGGAGAGACACAGCAGCTGCCCCGACTCACACAGCAAACATGACGCCAACATTGGGATGATGCTGTTGTCATGTGGTATTTATGTTCACGACAGACACTTGTGAGCAGGGTCTCGGATAACACCGGCTGGGAGAAGCTGTGCTGCAAATGCAATGTAACGTCCAACCATTCTACTACAACTACTATCTCATGACACTTGTGTTACTTAACACCCGTGTTAGTTCAAGTTACATAACGTTAGATAGCTATTATGTAAGCGTAAACACAATTATGGAGTCAATTGATTGACCTTAGAGCCCCGCCTCCATTTTCGACTTGATTGTAGAATCAGTAATGATGAGTAAATAATTGTTTGGTCACAGTGAGAGCAATGTGACGTTGAAATGCACCTGTTTTAATGTTTGTACAAGAGTCAGTGACAGCTGAGTGCATGAGGTTGTGGGTTCAATTCCCAGGCTCTCTTTCCACCTTCACATATATGTCACTTTGGATGAAAGCATTCGCCAAACGAAATGGCAGAATCGGAGAAACTTACAAATGAAAAAAAATAACAATCCTTTAGAATGGTGTTCCAGTCTGTCCATGTTTCTACATGATCGAAGAATCACCAGTAGAGGCATCAGAGTCAGGACACCATCTGTCAGAGATATGACTCCATGCTAGGCTGCTGTCCAATCACAGTCTGTGTTGCTGCAACATGCCATTACATCATTGGGGAGGTGCACATAAGACCATAAAATACCAGGTTTAAATAAGCATTCATAATAGTTCATATTTGATATGAATATCGGCATATGAATATCACATTAATATAAACACACCTCCATTGTAAAATACGTTTACATTTCCACTGGGGGCTGCTCTCACTCTCAGCCGGCACACACATCCAACCACAGGAACCTTAGAATGAAGGAGATACTCATCTTATTGGTTTGTTGTGAGACATGTGGAGGTCGTAAACTATTACTACTGTTTTCCATGTTTAAACCATGTTAAGCCTCACATGGATCCCTTGTTAGAGCAGCAGTGTGTACGATTTGGTGACATCTAGTGGTGAAGTTGCACGTTGTGTCCATCACCTGACCCTGAACCTTCGGAACATGCAGGAGAACCTGCGGTGGCATTATCATCAAAACCACAAAAGATGGTTGGTGAATCCACTCTGGGCTATCGTAATAAGATGGCGCGCCCCCTTAGAGAGGATCCACTCCTCGAGTAAATATACATCGACGGGTTAATTTGAGGGTATAACAAATATACATTTAAGTCATCATGACAATGTCGGTATGTAATTGCTTTGTAATAATTTCAGAAGTGACAGAAATGAATGAAATCGTACACACTGCACCTTTAAATCTCATCCGTGCTGCACATGTGTCTTTCTCATGCCTGTGTCCTGTTCTGTGCTGCTGTGACGAGGCTCATTCAAGTTTCATCTCATCTAATGGACTTTTCATTTCATTCTCCGTAATCATAGCAGTTTGAACAGCGCTGTGCAAACTGTTGTTGTTATGATTATCGAGTCTCGACTCGAATTAGAAATCTGCATGTTGACACGCATTAGTGTTGCAAGACTGGAGCTTCGGGTAATTGATTGTTATTAATCATATTTGAAGTGACAATTAGCTCTGCAAACATCACCAGCATAATGCTTTCTACAGATTCCTGGCTATTCCGAGCAGCGTTCGGATCACAGCTATATAACCTCCCTGCAGAGCATCATGATATTATACAGCATATTGGAAATCAATGCATTCAAAATGAATACTGAGAGGTGCTGGCTGATTGCACAACCAACACACCAACAAACAAAATGGAACAGATCAATTGTGGGTAAATGAAACTGAAGGGGCACTCGTATCATACCACCCCCGATACAGCCCATAATAACAATGTGCTCCTTTGGAGGGATACATTCTCTTTATTACCACGAGCTACATCTACACACCGTTATGTTTGTTCACTTTATGAAAGGGAGATGTCTTGTCAAGCCTTGAATTCGAGTGCTCTGCATTAACAGATGATCAAAAGTTCAGCCTCAGTTCAGCTTTTAAGCACATGTGGATCGACCCTGACTGGATACGAGAGCTGTGAGACGTATGAAGAGTGCAGTGCTCAGCGAGCAAACAGGTATAATAACACTGATATTAATCCTAGTGTGACGCCGCTATGCACTCTCTTTGGACTTTGGATTTGAAAACACTGGTCTTACGAGTCTGACCTCAAGTCTACATTTGTTTTAAAGGTGCAGTGTGTACGATTTGGTGACATCGAGTGGCGACGTTGCATGTTGTATCCATCACCTCACCCTCACCCTTACAAGCATGCAGGGGAATCTATGCTAGTCCTCGGTTGTCATTCAAACTCAAAATATGTATTACACAAATATGTCCACTTAGGGCTACTGTAAAAGAAAAAAAAAAACATGGCGGCCCCTTAGAGAGGACCCACTCCTCACGTAAATATGCATCAAAGGGCACATTTAAGGGTAATGGGAAAACTATAATCAATGTAGCTGCATATAAAGTCCTGCAAATGTCCCTGCAATTGTTTTATAATATTTTTTTTCATATCAATAGAAGTGACAAAATGACAAATCTTACAGACTGCACCTTGAATTGATTGCCTGCCCTCTGTCGTCTGACAAATAAAAATGTATTTAATAAGTTTGTTTGCCCCTACCCAAACAAGTCATAATGTTTCCCATTCCACACTCTGCTAAACAGCACGGAACCCGTGTTTATATACAGTTAGAGAATAATACCCACATGACAAACAATAACCAAACACGTAGTAATTATTCAGCCCTGGCAGAGTGACTGCCAGGTCTTATTATGATGCCTCTCATTATTGTTTTCATTATTCGCGCCTCTAACATCTGCACATTACACTGGTTCCCCATCTCCTCTGTTGCGGCTGTAATCCACAGTTATGGCTCTATGAGCGTGGACTAATGCCAGTGTTCTCCTGCCTGGTCTGCTTGCACCAATTACAGGCTGATTAACAGCAGCATGAGGAGATGTTTCAAAAGGAGGAGTAGGTGGGAGGGGGGGTTCTGTTTCATTGACTTATGAGATGAGTCTACAAACACAGTGGAGCAGCTTATTACTTGCGCTGCTCAGCCGTGGTCATGGCGACGTATGCACCAGCAGGGATAATATCAGCGTGCGCTACATAGAAATCTGTGCTGTTCAGTGTTGAGCTGATGGGGACACTGATGTTTCATGATTCCAAAACTGAATTCAAACCACTCAAGATTGTCTGCTTTGCCTCTTCCAGGTGAAGCTATGATTAATGGTGAGCATGGGTGGTACTGTACGTTATACGTCTACAATCCTTGCATCATTTCATCTGTACATGTTAGTTGATGCTGGAATCCAAAGCAAATGCATCACAACTGAATCTACATGCACACAAAATCTTTTAGTTGTAAAATTAAAATTCAACCACCCTTAACTCTGATGTGCAATAAAATGAATGCAATGTAATGCAATGCAATATGCATGAATGCTGCCTCTGAGAGCATTTATGAATGCGTTTATTTTATTGTTAATTCATTCTTTTGTTATGTACTGACCAGGAGTAGGATATCAATGTATACCCGATGCACAATGACAATAATAGATTTCTTACCTATCGTTTTCTATTCTATTCCTAAAGTAATTGGATGATGAATAACAGGCAAATGCAATTGCACAAAGGGAGTTAAAGGGTCCATTTGCAGAAAATACAATGTACAGAATGTCTGAATTTATGTCCACCCTGGCTCAAATGCAAACAAAACTATAACCTTCACTGCATTTGATGGTTTCAGTTCTAGCATCAGAGAAAAAGCTAAAAAAGCTATGACAATGCAACGAAGATGCCTCTTAAATTGCTAAGTGCTCAACCACTACCAATGAACGTTCCAACAAAAATGCCAACACCAGTACTACATCATGAAAACAATGTCAATCGATAAAAAAAAATTTGGGTTTTTTTGTTGTTTTTTTAAGGTTCATTCTAGACCCTTAAATGGTGGTAAAGTCACAAAACCATTAATATTTTTCAAATTGATCCTCATGTAAAATGTCCATCCCAGTCTGATCCAATAGTAGAGGCACTTTATATGAAAGTAGTGGACTGTGCAAAAGGCTGTTCACTGTAATGCTAACAAGTCTGACAGTTCAATGACAATGTCATCCCCATGTCAGCATAGTACTGATAGTAATGGAGCACATTCCCCACAAAGACCTCGGCTTGACTTTGCCGAATGAGAGACATGTGTTAGAAGTGGTTCATCCATTTAAATGTCCTACTCTTATTCAAGTTGTGATTGAATGTAGTTCACCCTGGTGGGGGGTGGGGGGTGCAAGTAATAAGAACCAGACAGAGCCTGTTCTCATTTGTTCCCAAAAAGAAGAATTGAGAGGAGAAAAGGAGAAGGGGGGGGTTCTTCGTCTTGTTTGCATCAATGTCTTCAAGCTCGACACAGAGCTGTATCTCTGCAGGTTCAGTCGTCATAAACCAACCGTACACCAACGACTCTCCGGCAAAACTCTATTAGTTGCGCTCTTTTGTACAAGCAGCACATCAACGTGTACGTGAGAATTTGTTTCCCTGCCTCTGTCTGTGTGTGTGAACCAACTCTGCAGCGAGAATGTCTGCTTTTAGCCGCTCGTTGTAGTCTGATTAACTCTGACAGGCTGCCTTTCAGACCCAACACACACACACACACACACACACACACACACACACACACACA
>JAFBJT010109353.1:0-11299 GCA_016785325.1 Chascanopsetta lugubris
GAAAATGATCAGATACAATCCTAGGTATTATTTAATTTAGAAAATGGCAGTTTTTTTTCCCACATGAATATACATTTAAAAGTGCAGTGTGTAAGATTTGGTGACATCTAAAGGCAAAGTTGCAATTTGTATCTATCACCTCACCCTCACACCTCTGAACATGCAGGAGAACCTATGGTAGACTCCAGTTGTGATTTAAACTCAACAGATACTTAGTATTTCTGCTCTGGGCTATTGTAAAAACATGGCAGCTCTCATAGAGAGGACCAGCTCTTCATGTAAATCTACATGAATGGGCTTGTTTAAGGGTAATGGGGAAAAAAATAAAACATTTGTTGCGGAAATGTTCTTTCTGCCTGGAGTCAAGGAAAAAGACTGAAGAAGTTGCATGCATCGAAAAAAGTTTATTCTCTGGCCAGAGAGGAAACACCACACAGAACCACATGGCAAAGAGTGGTTTGAGTGAATGCCCCCTAAACACAGGTTCCAGCCCCTATTTATCTTCTCCCTCTCAGGGTCTCAGTTGGACATCTGTCACAGCAAAGAGTTTCTTACTCAGACAATACACAAATCAGTTCCTCACTGTTCATTTGGGACTGCCAGGTCTATCCGGCATCTTCCCCTTCCACCTGATCCAACTCACCACCAGGTGATGATAAGTTGACAGCTCTCGTGCTCTCTTTACCCAAGAACATACGGCTGCAGATCACCTGAAATGACCACAATAATGATAATAATAATAAACTTTATTCATATAGCATGATTCATACAAACATTGCAGCTCAAAGGGCTTTACAATAACATTGTGCATTACAAAAGGTACATAAGAGCAAAAAAGTAGGAACAATAAAAGGAACATAAGAGCATTTAGAATGTGACAAATGTGAAAGACATAAAATAACAATTAAGAGGAATACAATTTTGAAGCTGGCTAAGTTTAAACCTGCTCCGTCAGAGATATCGCCTTGGACATCTTGTCTCTGGCTCTGAAACCTGCTCTGTTGGAGATTTGGGCCAGACTTTCATAAACAGGGTTGGGTGTTCTTTAATAACAGTCACCTTTGAGGATGATCTGTTCCTGCACGCACACCACACTTAGAGGAACTGAGGTGCATACTCCTCCTCCTGGAAAAGCGGCCAGACAGCTGCTCTTGCTCATTCACTGACAAATATCTTTAAAAAATGCCCAGAACATCTTCTCAAGGTGGAAGGCTCACACACTGTCCCCTCTAATCGGACTGAAACCTAGGTTTTCCTGAGAAACACACCAAAACCCTGCCTTATGATCGATCGTATCGGAGGTTTCGACCATGACTCAGTCCCCAGCTCTGAAATCAACGGTGTTTGCAGCCGATTTAACAATAAACATAAAATAAACAGTAGTAAACACATAGTTATATTAATTAAAACATATAGTTCAACAGCATAAGATCAGTAGTATAAATGTTATTTTAAATGGTTTTAAAAGGCAGTGTTAAAGGCTATTTGAAAGCTAATTAACGGCTAGTGTGAATAGATATGTTTTTAGCTTACTTTTGAAAATATCTGTTGAATTGGCTTCCAGAGTGACAATAAAGTCTTGAGTGCAACATGTAAACCTGCTTGATATCAGTGTGTAGAATTAGTTCATTATAAGCAGTATTGTCAGTTACAATTTTGTATTGTTTTTGTTTTACTCCATTGATGTGCCCCGACAACTCCATGGAGGAGGCTTCTGCAAACTTCATTATTATCACACATCCTCCTGTACTGCACTGAAGAAGGTTTTTCACATATTCAGAGACAGTACATGAGGATGTCACTGTATTAGAACATATTAGAGAGTATGGGGATGACAGCAGGGAGAACCATTATTCAGCTTATTCACTCATTTATATTTTATTTACTGGTAACATGTCTCCATGGAAACCAACGTAATCATCCCGAGCTTCTGTGTCTGGAAGATCAGGAAACTTATATCGAAAATATATTTTGTTGTCTTTACTATCATTTACTTTGAATATCTGTTTTTCATTTTATGCACATAAATTATTGTTTGTCATTTGTTCTCAATCAACTGTTCTACTAAATATCAATAAAGAGAAAAGATGAGCTGTTATTATTTTGAAATCACTTCATAGATTTATTTTTGAAACAACAGTAACAGAACAATGACACATCTGAAGTCCCATCTCATCACCAGCTCCATGGAATTGAGGTCCTGCTGAAAACACTTGCATTACTCATTAGTAATAATAATGATAATGTGTTAGTATAAGATATAAAATGAACTGTTACCTTTGCTGAAGACTGTGGGCTTTTGGGACCTCTGACCTTCCTCTGGACACATCTCTGTAAACATGAAAAAAGATTTTCAATAATAAGTCACTCCAATGACAATAATAAATCACTCCAATGACAATATGACTAACAACAAAGGAAGATAACAATGTAAAGAAAAACAAAGAATGTGTGTGAGTGCGGGATGCAAAGAAACAAAGTAAATGAGGTTTAGTCTATACAGATTGGTTTTGAGGGATGAAATAACTGATGTTTTCTGAAACTGCATCATAACTAATTCTACTGTGGCAAGAAATGTGTTATAAACAAATGTGACAGCACAGGATGCATTAGAAAATAAATTACGCATGCTATGCTAAAGTTCTCTAACGTGGGGAAGCTTTTCCACTGTTGACCCATGATTTGTTCTGTTGCCGGTTGCTAAGCCAAGTGCTAAGCCGTCTGGCCTTAACACGTCTCCGCTTCCCATGTAGAGGTGGCACGGGATCATCTACCTGTCTGGCAGATAACAAGTATGGGTGGTCCCTGTGTAGCAGCATACAAACTCAGAAACGGTTGCTAAAGTCTTATGTCCCTGCATGTCTCTTGTACTGGCATGGTGTCTATACCGGAAAATACTTTTATGGTGGTCATCCATGACACATGTCATTTTAAATATTTATTTTACTTATTTAAGAAACACATTGGTTTATGTCTTGGCTTGTTTTTAGGCCAACTAACAGAATTTCTGTTTTGTCTTCATTTAACATTAATAAATTATTGCTCATCCAATTGTTCACAGCAATGAGACAATCAGTGATGGAGTCTATTTCTGTAGCATCGTTTGGTTCAGCAGATATGTACAGCTGTGTGTCATTTGCATAGCTATGGAAGGTCACGTTATGCTCTTTGATGATGTCACCAAGCGGCAACATGTATAATGAGGATAATAAAGGACCAAGACAACTCCCCAGTGGAACTCCATAACAGTTGTCATGTTCCATAGATGCATGATCTCCTAGACCGACAGAACCTTCTCTTTTTAATAGTACACAGTCACTAAGACCAACCAATATTTCTAGGCGATTGATTAGTATATCATGGTTGATGGTATCAAATGCTGCACTAATGTCTAGGAGGATAAGAATTGAGACCTTATTTTCATCAGCATTAAGTTTGAGGTCATTGATGATTTGAGTAAGAGTTGTTTCAGTGCTGTGGTATTTTCTCAAACCCGATTGAAATTCCTCCAGAATATTATTTTCTTTAAGGGAGGCATTTATTTGCATTGATACTATTCTCTCAAGTACCTTACAAATGAATGGGAAGTTTGCTATTGGTCTGCAGTTGCATAGTGTTGGGATCTCATGCCATGTGCTCTATCAAGACAAAGGAGAGGCCTGAGTTGGAGTTTATGGCCCTCAATAAATGGCTCTTCCCCCAAAATCCACATTCCGTCTGACCAGGACAGGGGCCGGTATCTGGCACTCTAACTTATCAGATCAGCAGGATCAAAGCATTGGGTCTGGATAAAACGACCCTTTCATCCCTGCAAGAACCCAGACTCATCGGCATCACTCACTGCAATACACATCTCTGTGTGCAAGTGACCTGCCCAAACACAAGGGTAAGATTTCTCTCCTCCTCTCATTCACACCTAAGAGTGACGTAGGATGTGAACTCTGCGCCGGCATTGGCTGAGACCGGACACTCCCAGCAGGGAACCCCGGTGATGTCATCCAAGTGATATAACATAGCCGTGCGTGTCCAAAAAGAAGAACAAGTTTATACTTTGACTAACCATGGGTTAACACCAGGGCATTGCCTTACGAGGACGCGCACACCTACGTGAGTAAACGAACCATCACACCTTTCCGTGCAGTGAGCTTCTCCCCGTCGTTGAAGTCAGAGTGCCGAAAGGATGACTCTTCCTCCGCCAAAGGCCAGGGGTTACGTGTGCCGCACACCGAACCCCCCAGACGTTGTCGGGGGTGCATCCCGGCACGAAGAGCGAAGTGGATCGCCATTCTCAACCCTGAGGTATCGGGATACGTGCCGCACATCAAAACCCCGCCATCGCCGAGGAACAAACAACGTCAAAAGCACCGACAGGTCGAGACGAGAGCCCGCATCTCCAACATGGACCAGCTCGAGACACAGAATACTTCATCCCGATCCCCTAAGGACAGGAGCAACTCACAGTAAGGGGTGCATCCCTGGGCAGAGGCATAGCATACCTGTGAGAACGTGTGTATTTTGGACTCGTAGTTAGTGAACGTAATGTTTACTGAAGGATCCGACGGACCCAAGTCCGCCGGTCTCCAGGTTGTATGAGGATAGGATAAGATCTTAGGATAAAATTCTCTTTCCTGTTACCCCTGTTATCCCTGTACCCCTTCTCTTCAGTTAAGGTACTACCATCTTGGTTCAGGCGAGGGAGGGACGCCGCTCCCCGCCATTTTGGTTTCCATGGTTATGTCACCCACGTGACTCCACCCCAATCTCTCTCCCTCCACACCCTCTGTCATGAACTCTCTCTCTCTCTGCCACTCTGCTCACCTCTGCTCTGTCTGATTAGCCACACCAGTCTGATAAGCCACACCTGTGCCTGCCTGTGCTCTCTCATTGACCTGCCACCTGCAATATGCATTATCTCAGCTATCAACCTCTGCATATAAACCCCAGCTTTTCAGTACTCCCTTGTCAGAACGTCTGCGAACCAGTGTCAGCAAACCAGCGTCTGCAAACCAGCGCCAGTTACCTGCTTGTCCTGATACTGCAAACCAGCGCCAGTTACCTGCTTGTCCTGATACTGCAAACCAACGCCAGTTACCTGCTTGTCCTGATACTGCAAACCAGCGCCAGTTACCTGCCTGTCCTGATACTGCAAACCGGCGCCAGTTACCTGCTTGTCCTGATACTGCAAACCAGCGCCAGTTACCTGCTTGTCCTGATACTGCAACCAGCGCCAGTTACCTGCTTGTCCTGATACTGCAAACCAGCGCCAGTTACCTGCCTGTCCTGATACTGCAAACCAGCGCCAGTTACCTGCCTGTCCTGATACTGTCCTGATACTGCAACCAGCGCCAGTTACCTGCTTGTCCTGATACTGCAAACCAGCGCCAGTTACCTGCTTGTCCTGATACTGCAAACCAGCGGCAGTTACCTGCTTGTCCTGATACTGCAAACCAGCGCCGGCAAACCAGCGCCTGCAAACCAGCGCCAGTTACCTGCTCATCCTGATACGACAACGCCCCCTTCACTCCAACCCCCCCCCAAACCCCTCAATAAACAGTGTTACGTGACGCATTTGTGGTCCTCGTTACGTCTGGTCCCTGACACCCTCCCCCTTACAGACACACACACACTCCATGTTTTATGTGTTTACTCGTGTTGTTTTGAAATGTATGTCTGTTAGTATAGTTGGATTATGATAGTGTTAATGACTAAGTGATGTTGTTGTAAAATAACTATTACTTTGTTAATAAACCCTGTTATAATTTCAACACGTCGTAGTCTGTGTTCATCGTGATTATATTTATAACAACGGCTGGAACACCCACAGTCAGTGCTCGAATTTCACCCTTCTAAACTATTTTGAGACTGTACTTTTAATGGTCAACTTGGTTATTGGTCCCTGGTTACAGGATGGTGCCCTGAGGTTACTCTTTGCAGTAAACATTTTTATATATCATTGCTGATTCCCAAAGGTAATTGATATCTCTAAAGCCAAGAACCAAATTGTTCCTATTTATGCACGACACGTGCGAAGCAGATAAAGGTTGGTTCCCAACATTAGTGCATTGCTATCTAGGTTGGGTTTCTTCAGTAAGGATTTTTCAACGGCTGTTTTAAACGGATCTGGAAATCAATCTTCATCATCAATATGTCTCTTATGGATTAAAAACTCTCTCTTAACCTTTGCTGAGGTTAAGGTGGCATTAAAAAACACACAGTGATGACCAGATATGGGCAGTTCAGTTACTGAGACATTGTCAATATTTAGCGTTGTTGTTATTATTAAGTCCAGGGTGTCACCGAACTGGTGGGTGGCTTCAATTGATAATTTGGGGAATAGGCTTCTAGCAGTACTGCTGCGCCAGTAGTACTTCCAAGCCAGGTTTCAACCAAGAATATACAATTAAAAATGTCTCAGTTATCAGGTCATTAACCAAGAAGGATTTATTGATTAATGATCTGACGTTGAGAAGAGCCAGTTTCATCTGTAGTGACTCTGGGATAGGAAAGGAGGTTGTTGGAGTATTAACAGGCTTTAAGTTACTGACACAGACACAATGGGGCCTGTAAAAACTTTGAGATATTGAGACATACCACTGGATATTTAAGAAAGCCGGTATGTTTGAAAAAGTGGCATGGGACCTGTTTTGAACTGGGCAGCTTAAAAGCTTGTGTGTGGGTAACTGTAGCTGGAAGGGGAAGTGGAGGCATGGAGTTGTGGTGGGTGAAGGTCACGCTGTCCTGTGCGTGTTGCTGGGGGCGATGGTGGGCAGGTGGAGGTGGGGAGTTGATCCAGCAGTTGGGAGGGGCAGTGGCTGGACCCTTGTCAGGTTTGGTTGGGGGTGGAGAGGAGATGCTGTTGCCTTTGCGTGCTGCCAGGCAGGGGGTGAGGAGGCGCCAGCTGTCTGTCTGTGTGCTTTGTCCTTCGAATTCATCCACATGTTGTTCATAGGCTATGGCGTCCCAAGGGCGTGACGTAGGTTGGCGCTGAGCAGTCTGGAGCCAGTGATGTTTGGTTTAACTCCATCTGGTTGATAATGAGCCATACAGTTCCCAATCATATTGAAGTTGTCGATAAACCTGATACCGTGGGAGAAGCATGCTGTTGACAGCCATGTATTCAAGGCCAAGAGTTGTCTGAAGGATTCTGCTCATCTTCTCCAGGTTGGGATTGGTCTAGATATGTAGACATGGACACAGTCTCTCAAGTTTTCAAAAACCAGGAGGAAGTGTTTTTTCAGGATCTCAGTGGGAGTTTTCATGTGTGAAATGTCAAGAGATTTTGCGTGAATAATGATATTCTGATCCACTGAGTGTCGAGGGATGATAGTTGGCAATCTCTCTGCTCACTCCTTGACAGATATCAGCCACATTGAGTCTCTCAGTACTAGCCATCCTTAAATGTCCTGTAATGACCTCTCCAACCAGGAGTGTAGACTTAAAACAACTATTGGAAGATAGAGGTGGGTTAGCTTTAGCTCTTCTTTCCCTTGGCCAAGCTGCTCTGTGCTCAGCATGAGCTCTTCATCTAGCCAGGCTGGGACTATATTTGGTGGCTGGAGTAGCATTAGCCTTGGTGCTAGCGCTGCCATTGGCTTCTCTGTGCCTAGCACTGGCTGTGTCTCCCCAGTCCTTCCACTTAGCATTAGCCTTGATGTCCGTTTTGCGGTTAGCTGTGTTAGTATTTGCCTCAGTGCTAGCGGTGTGATCCCTGCGTTTAACAGTTAGCATCAGCTATGGGTTTGTACCTGTTTTACAGTGGGATCCCTTGTGGTGGAATGAGCAGCGGTGTAATCTTGTAATCTATTCTAATATTTTTTTGTTTTCTTGACATTACGGACGACATTAGTCCAGCTTTTGCCCGGAAAAGAGGCTTTCAGCTATGCTCCATTGTGGTGCCAGTATGAGGCGTTGGGTATCCATGGCAATGTGTCTGCGAGCTCCCTGTCGAACATCATTGGATTCCTGTGTATACTAATCTGTGTCTGTCTGTTGACATTTTTGGGTTCAGTACTTTGACTGTCAGGACTTATATTCTCTCAGGGGAGGTTCTGTTCCTGTTTGTTAGCTGTTGTTAGTTTTGTAGTATTTAGTACTGAAAAGTTAGCTAGTATGGAGTCAACAAAGTTCTCACTGTTACACATCTGGCGCAGGTTGTCGATCTTCTCCACCAGAAAGGTGACATTCCAAGTCCCAAAAGCCAGCTTGTGTAACTGGGGATCAGACCACAAAGGTTTCCGCCTTTGGCTGCCCCCCGATCCACACTCCACCAGCCTGCGGGTGTTGAGACTATGGTAGGATGAACCCATGTTACCCATTGGGGCTTGACCCAACCGGGCTCCATGGGTGAAGGTCCAGACACCAGGCTCTCTCTTGCGGGCCCCAATCCCAAGCCTAACCCACGCCTGCCTCCAGGTAGGGGCTCCAGTGGCCCTCTGGACAGGGTACACAAATCCAAAATCTCCCCATATGTGGCCATTTTGTCGGGCTCCTCACCTAGGACCAATTTGCCTTGGGAGACCCCACCTGGGGCTTGAGCCCCCGACAACACAGCTCCCAGGATCACTGGAGCACTCAACCCCCCCCCCCCTCCCCCACCACATTAAGGTGGTAACCATACTAAACATCTCTTGAGTTTTAATGACAACTGAGGTCTACCACAGGTTCTCCTGCATGCTCAGAAGGATGAGGGTCAGGTGACGAATAAAACAGGCTACTTCACCACTAGATGTCAACAAATCGTACACATTGAACCTTTAATGTAACTTTGTTTTACATGAGGAGCGGGTCCTCTCTACGGGGGGCCGCCATGTTTACCACATTAAGGTGGTAACCATACTAAACATCTCTTGAGTTTTAATGACAACTGAGGTCTACCACAGGTTCTCCTGCATGCTCAGAAGGATGAGGGTGAGGTGACGAATAAAACAGGCTACTTCACCACTAGATGTCAACAAATCGTACACATTGAACCTTTAATGTAACTTTGTTAAGATCCTATTTGCTTTTTTCCATTGTTCTAAATACGTTTTTTGTGTGCGTACGTGCATGCGTGTGTGTGTCTGTCTGTCTGTCTGTCTGTGTGTGTGCTGCCTGGCTCTTTGTGATTTGAAGGACAAGCGACACAGCATGAAACAATGAACACAGCCTGTCTGCTGTCGAGCTTGTCCTGCACCATGTCTCACTGTAGATAGCAGAAACATTGAAAAAAACACATGTTATGACCCTGGACAGGTGTGTGTCGCAGTTCTGGCATGTGTCTTTGTCTGTGAATGTGTATGTGTGTGTGTGTGTGTGTGTGTGTGTGTGTGTGTGTGTGTGTGTGTGTGTGTGTGTGTGTGTGTGTGTGTGTGTGTGTGTGTGTGTGTGTGTGTTCAAGCATACCTAACTCAATCTAAAGCTCCAGGAGCTCTTCAATACCGAGTCAGTGTTGTTGAAATAACTGATTTACTGAAGCGATTAAATTCTTCCACCACTGTACGCACTAAAGTGTGTGTGTGTGTGTGTGTGTGTGCACCAAGGCACCGTTTGCAATGGTTCATTCAATTATCCATCACATGCAACATCAGACCTAATGCTGAGAGAATCTGACAAGGATGTGGTGGAAACGATGTATTTGCCTTCTCTCTCTCTGATTCAGCTTCTATATTTGTCCATAGACATGTGAGCTAAGTGATTCCATCAGGCATATTTGACCAGGACCTATTATTTGACTCACAACTATAGAACAACATCTGATTCCTCAATGTAACATAAAGAAGAAATATCCTCTGTCAGATTGATTAATTGACCTATTGTGAAAGTCCCACCCTCTTGGCCTTCTCGGACAAACACTTGTTCAGCTCATAGACTGTATATAAAGATGGATGTAGCGTCCGTGAAGTCACCTGTTGGTTTCTCCAGAGTGTATCGAAAGGAAATTGTGGGCGTGGCCCTTGACGCCATCTTGACGAATCCCAACTCCTCCTGGTTCCCTGTTCATTAAAAAACGGGAAAAGAGGCGGAACACACACAGAGCTGTGGGTTGGCTCATGGTGCCATCACCTCATCCGTGGTACGTGCCCGGTCGGCCCAGCACTCAGTTAAGAGAGCACACCCTAGATATGCGTAATTTCAAACGACAAAAAATAAATAAATAAGTGAGTTACAAAAGAAAACACCCCCAATACAGTTGTCATGGTAACACGTAACTGATTGGGACCAAAACTGAAGTTTGTACCAGGCTTTAAACCTGTTTTATTCATATTTTAACATGGGAGTCTATGGGGATTTGCTCCCTTTTGAAGTCAGCCCCCAGTGGCCACCCTATGAACTGCTATTGTGCTCCATCCATCTGTACTGGAGGTTGCCCCTCAGTTGGACCAAGACCGATTATTTTACTCATGAATAAATAAACAGCCATCATCCACCTGCGCAATGTAATTTAAAGAGGACATATCCTCTGTCAGATTAATTGACCTATTGCTAAATCCTGCCCCCTTGGCTCACTCGGACAAACAATGGATCAGCTGTATAAAGCTAACTATGGCAGCTGTTGTCAGGACAGAGGCAGGGAACCCAAGTGCACAGTCAAAAGTGAAAGTTTACAATGTCTTCATTCATGCTGTTCAGAGCACAACAGTGAGGTGAGGTGATAAGCCCCCTTAAAGGCCCCCTAAAATATTCTCAAGCCCCCCTAAATAATTTGGTGTTGTCCAATTAAAAATATTATTTTTATCCAGAATATAATAGATTACCATATAACCTGTCATTATTCACTTAAATTTGATCATTAATCTGTCAGTCTCCCTTCATAGCGTAAGGTGAAGAGAGCCCCTTCAGTGCGCTGTTACCCAATCCATTCCACTTGTTCATGTAGAGAACGTCCACGTCACTGAAAATCCAGTCCGCATTTTCCCTGAGACCACGCTGCAGTCGCAGAAAGTCCCATGTAATTAATCAACCAAATGCTCCGTGTTTTACAAATAAAAACCTGTCTTGCACACTATAGGCAGTCTCTAATCACATTGTAGGTTGATTGTTTTGCGGTCAAAATATACAATCCAGCTCTAGATCGCTGCTACTTAGCTAGCTAGTTAGTCAGAAAGGCATTGTGAATGTCCTAGATATTTATAGATTTAAGTGTGCACTCTTTTTACCACTATCTTTGGGGTCACTTCTTTCGGGAGCATCAGCTGTCTTTCTCACTTTACGCATGGATGTGTACAGGAACTGAGGCTATTCACGTATAATTATCACCAGAAGTGCACCAGAAGTATAACCAGAAGTTTTCTATGAAAGGAAGTAAGCCATTTGTGTGTAT
>JAFBJT010109354.1:312-15441 GCA_016785325.1 Chascanopsetta lugubris
ACACACACACACACACACACACACACACACACACACACACACACACACACACACACACACACACACACACACACACACACAGACACAAGGTACGTCCCCTCGCACCTCACAGGACGGTAACGTGAGACAGAGGGTTTTCCTGCACGGGGCTAAATTGCGCAGACACAATCCTATTAGCCTCACAGAGCCCCTCTGAAACCACACATACATACACGGACATAATTCATTCACCAGCGCTGCCAACATTCATTATCGTGATTTTTCCACTTCCAGATAGACAAGCGGAGAGTCGACTCCTGCCGAGGCACACCTTTGGAATGCGTAATGTTTAAAGTCACCGCCGCATCATTCTGCCGGATGGCATCAACGTAATTCCCCACAGACAGAATAAGCTCTCTTGATGCGCCCGCATCGATATGAAAGTGCGAGAGTACAAATCGTGCATGCGTGCGATTTATGGAAGATGCTTCGGCGCATGTGAGAGACAAGCGCAGGTGTGATCGGCTCTAGTCTCAATTTAATGAGGAAACATTCAAATGCAGACAGTTGCGAATGAATCTGCGGTCTCTACTTGACCCTTGGCCGGCTGAGGTTAACGGGACAATGTGCCCTTTGTGTTCTGTCCTCATTTAAAGGTGCAGTGTGTAAGATTTGGTGACCTCTATAGAGGTGAAGTTGCATGTTGTATCCATCACCTCACCCTTCTGAACGTGCAGGAGAACCTCTGGTAGCCTGCAGTTGTCATTAAAACTCAAAAGATTTTTCGATGTCCACTTTTACAACTGTAAAAAACATGTCGCCCTGATCAGATGAAAACGCACAAGCAAAAGTTTGTCCATCCTGGGCCACCATAAAAACACCAGGAGCAAAATGACCCACACCTGATGAAAAAAGTGGCATGTTCAAGGGCAGGGGTGTCAAACATACGGCCCACGGGCCACAACCGGCCCACCAGAGGGTCCAAACCAGCCCGTGTGATGATTTTGCAACGTGTAAAAAATGTTGAGAGTCATTTTCATTTATCAATCAGTTGCAGAGTATTTCCATAATTCACATCTGCACTAAGGTCATCACGCTATGCTTTTACTGGTTTGGCTCACTTATGATCAAACTGGCCCGTGTGTGACCCATGAACTAAAATTAGTTTGACGCCACAGTTCTAGGGAGATGAATACAATGAATTAAAGGTTCAGGTTAGTGTTTACTCATAAAATCATCAATAAAATCATTTAATATACAGTATATATATTTTTTTTTTACCAAATTGGCGAAATCTTTCATTCAAATTTTACACAGTAGACAGAGGTCTGGGATGACTGACTGAATTTTTCATGCTCTGGTCACAGTCGAGGACCAGGTCGCAGAAGACAAAACACATCAATATTCTAAACGCTGCAACAGGAAACCCCCCGTCCCCCCTCCCCTCTCAAACCAGGGCTCTAACATGAACCACTGGAATGTAACTCTCAAACTGCAAAGACGGACAAGGGATGTGGTGTGAGCCTGAACTTTCTGGACAATAGTAATAATTTGTGACTAGTGACTGGGGACACGAGCTGAAATGGGGGCTGATGAAGGGGGCATGGAGTGTGGGCCCTCTGCCGCCGAGCTGACGGCAGCGCGGCTTCACGCCGTCCAGCTGAAAGCCCTGATTTGGTGGAGTTGGCAGGAAACCGGGAGGCTGGAGAGGGACCGTGTGCTGTTTCACTGTTCACGCTCACACACATACATTTCACTCTATCCTCATTTTAGTTGATTTAGAAAACATGAATCTTTGCCGAGTTAAAAGACCTGGACAAACTGGTCTGTAGGTGACAGCATGACCAAAAACCCATATAGGTGACGACATGAAAGCTTCAACAGAGAGGAGGTCCTGAGGTACAAATGAACCCGAGTGGGCAGAGTAGATGTTCAATGTCGAGTGAGTCAGATTTCTTGAAACAGAATGACAAAATTCTTATTTCCTTTGGCCTGGAAGGAGCCAAAAGAGACCAGTGTGTTTGTAGAGTAGATCAGAGTGGACACATTGGACACCTTTTAACTTTGAATGACAACTGAGTCTGGGGGCTACTGTACGGTCTCCTACGTCCTTTGGGGGGTAGCTGCAACAAACATCCCCACCACTAGAGGACACTACTTCTTGCACAATGTGGTCATTTGGTATACCCCTTCAAAAGATTTGTCAAAAACCAAAAATAAACACCCCTGCTCAATCTCTGTGGAGCAGGGGTGTCAAACTCAGTTTAGTTCAGTTTGATCTGAAGTGGGCCGGACAAGTAAAGTTGTAGCATAATGACCTATAAACAAAAAACATCCTCAAATGTTTTAGTACAAAAAAGTACAAGTAAAGTTGTGAATTCAAATTCAAATACCAAATGATCCCATGGGCCCGACTGGAGCTCCTGGCGGGCTGCTTCTGGTCCACGAGCCATAGCTTTGACACCCCTCCTTAGTAAAAAGACAAAATATGGTACAACATGCTGAAGGGACCACAGATAAATGAGCTACAAATCAACAATAAATCATAATAAAAGATCATCACCATCATTAATAATGACATTAACCCCAACCCTAACCCTGTCAGTGACAATACTGTGGAAATACTTGACTGTGGAAATAAACCTTTTCTTTTTTATGTGTCCACACAGATTTCTCAGAGGGGGGGGGGGGGGGGGAAGAAAAAAACGCATAACAAAGCATCTGAATTTTGGACACAACCCCTCAGAACATGGAGAGTATTCAGAGAGGAACACTCTCACCCTGCTCATTGGCTGTTAGGAACAAGGATGAAAATTAATAAATAAAATGAATCGAAATAAAGTTCCGCTCCAGACAAAGTCCATCCTGACTGCGCTGCTGCTGCTGCTGCTGCTGCTGCTGACATGCTGGAAATATTGGCAAAGCAAAGCATGTTTTGTGGACTTATTGGTGAATAATGCAGAGGTCTCACCACCGCTCATCGTTGCATGTGTGGGTTGAGTCCCACCAGGAATAAAACTTGTTTCCAGCAAATAGGTTACAACTCATAGGTGTGTTAGGAGATGTCTCCTTGACTTATTGCACTACTTCAAATGCCTGAGGCTAATAGACTTTTCATGAACTGGAGCTGCCTACCGGGCCATTAGGCCGCTGTAAATTTAGCACGGCAAGCGCTGACGAACGAATGGAGGAGCAGCGTTCGGCGGCGCGACGCGCCTCTCACAGAGCCACCGGAACCACTTCTCCCATATCAACGTTTCTAATTTGGCTCGGCAAAATTAGAATAGAGGGAATGTTTGGAAAAGAATGCAAAAAATTACATATCAAACAGCTCAAGGTCCATGAAGGACCTTTAATAATGGTGGGCTAATTATCAGGACAGCCGATGAATTAAGTAGTAAATGTTGTAGAAAAGGGAAAATCCAAAAGCGGCATCGACGTTGATAATAAAACTAATTTCCTAGCTCAGGATATTGTCTAATTCTTCACAAATGCGTGCTTGACGTTTGAATTTTTTTTCCACATTATATTATTTATATATATGTAAACCTAGATAACTGGACACTTCTGGTGGAGTGTGTTTTGTTCAGCTTCACGGAATTCAGAGCACCCATCTCCCTGAATGGAGATTTATTTCTAGGAAGAAAAAAAAACCCAAAAAACCCCCAAACAAACGGGCTAAAGCTAATTAAAAAGTCTTTGCTGTCGCTGTTAAACGCTGCTGAGTTAACCACATCAAACACTGTGTACACGTTGCGCTTTTCCTCGTCTCAGTCGTAGCCTCAATTAACCTTTAATAACTTCATACTTTATACATTGCTGGTTTTATCTCAGTCCCACCAGAATCCTCCTGTGGAGGAGAAAAGCGCAACATTCTCAAATATTCATACTTTTATGTCAAAATAGAGCACAGTGTACAGCATCAACCATACAGTATCGCCCCGAGAAGACACCGAGCTCCTCTGTAAGGTTGGGATTGTTCATAGAGATATAAATATACACCGATTCCCAAAATAACAACAACCTCCACATGCAGATCAGTCATGAAAAACACACACTTCAAAGTCATGGACACACACACACACACACTCGCCAGGGCCCCCTGGTAATTACAGCTCGACAAGAAGAATAGAAAAAACATTTACATCAGTGAAGGACAACATTTCAATTCCATGACTCCACACACACACGCCTCCTCTCTCTCTCTCTCTCTCTCACACACACACGCCTCCTCTCTCTCTCTCTCTCTCTCTCTCACACACACACACACACACACACACACACACATTCACAAAGGCAAGTCATGTGCTTGGGAAATCATTATAACTCCGTCTTAGCGCTCTTGTTAAGTCCATCAGAAGGTTTCGCCCTCAGGTCATCCTTCAGCCATTTGTCGAAAACAGCAACCGGGTCGATGTTCCAGTGTTTGTGGAAAGAGATGGGCACCTGGTGAGCTAAGAAGTCTCTGGCATAGTCCTCTGGGCGCGCCTGCAGGGGGAAGATAAAGTACAGCAATTTATATTTGGAAGCCGCCACGAGAGCCCAGGCACTCGCGCTGAAGAGACGGTGAAAGTTTGTTTTCAAATGGATGCTGAAAAAAAAACACCCTGTGACGTACGTGATTGTTTTTGGGCGACACCTATTGTTGCAGTCAAATGGAAATAAGTGTTTGTCAATATGTTAGAATCCTTTCCGGTGTTTAGTGGGTTGCCTGGGCGCTCAGTGTCTCTGAATTACAAAAGAAAGTACTTGAGAAGTTGTGTTTTCGGAGGTTTGATCGGCAGCAGAGAGCGTAAACACCTCTGTGTGTGTGTGTGTGTGTGTGTGTGTGTGTGTGTGTGTGTGTGTGTGTGTGTGTGTGTGTGAGCAGTGTGACTATCAGAAATCTGTCAGATACGGTGTCTGCTTACAGATCAGAATCATTTTCATGTCTGAATGTGTATTTTCAGCCTGTGATGGACTCTGGTTTTTCTGTTTCTTCACCAAAGTCGTCATCACACTGGTTCTCTGTATAAAGTCAATGGCATTTTTTGCATTGTTTTTTTTTTTTTTTTGGGGATGATTGATGACAATAATCTGTGGACTAACAAAAGTTACTCGAATGTTTTGTTCGGAGGGATAATGGTCACAAAGCGACACCACTGTGCTCAGGAGATGTAAATCACGAGCTCCAGGATATTAACCACCACAAAACCTGCTGTGAAGGATCACGTCTGTGACGGACTGATGTCCCCCTTCAGCTGCCTTTTTAAAGTACTATCAAAAAATAACAAAATAAAAAAATAAGAAGTGCGCTGTTTACTGGTGTGCTTCATATTGTGTGTAAAAGTCATTTAAGTCTCACAGGCTTGCGTTTAACCACAGAACTAAAAAAGCCCCCATTGACTCTGAGACAAGAGAAACAGGAGTGTGAGCATGCTAACTCACTCCTGTGTTCTAGGACTCACTCCTATGAGACATGGCTGTAAACACACACACACACACACACACACACACACACACACACACACACACTGGACATGACTGTAGAAGAGTTGGACAAACAACCTGATGGAAAAGTGGACTGTGGGTGACAGGAAGTCCGAGGGCATTGAAGCACATTCCCAGCACCATGTCATCCGGAGCGTCGTTGCTGTAGCACTTGCAGCCGCTCTTCACGAGCTGAGCCACGGCCTCCCGGCTGAACACCATGCTGCGGGCCGGACAGACACCGGGCAGAACCGTCAACTCCCCAACAACACAGTCAGTCACACTTTAAATGATGGGGGCAGAAATGCACAGATATGACAGCCGGTGATTCATTGTGTCTGATTTATAGCGTTGGTGAAAGGATGACAGGGCAGCGAGTGAAACTGCAAATCAAACTGAGGAGTGTGTGTGTGTGTGTGTGTGTGTGTGTCTGTGTTTTTTTTTTCATTGCACAATAAAGACGTGACATCTCTTTGAAAGGAAAAGCAATTACACACTCTCAAAACTAATCTGAGACAGTGGGGGGAAAAAAACAACAAAAAATACATTCATGGCCACTCAAAGCAGTTTTTAGGAGACATCACTTTTGGGGGCGAGTGGCAGTTGCAATGTTGTGAAGTGTCAGAGTCGCTGAAGTGCCCTTAAATAGAAGTTCTCACACACACTCACTCACTCCTGCAGATTTATCTTTCGTGTCACCGACAGCACGACTCCTCACAACTCCTGTCCATTTTCCCTCACAGGAAACCAGGGGCCTAAAAAGCACCTGTGTCAAACTTGTGGTCCGCGGGCCGAGTGAGGCCCGCAAGATCATTTGATGTGGCCCGCGGGATCTTACAGGCATGTGACTGTCTCAAAATAAAAGTCTAAAAGCATACCTTGCTTTTAACTGTAGTTAAAGGTGCAGTGTGTACGATTTCTGTCATTTCTAAAAATATCACGAAACAATTACATACTTACATTTTCATTCTTTTTCTCCCCATTACCCTTAAATGAGTCCATTACTTTGTATTTACACGAGGAGTGGGTCCTCTCTATGGGTGCCGCCATGTTGTTACAGTGGATGCACTAAACATGTTTTGAGTTTTAATGACAACTGAAGTCGACTATAGGTTCTCCTTCATGCTCAAAATATTGAAGGTGACATGATGGATACAACATGCAACTTCACCTCTAGATGTCAAATCGTACACACTGCACCTTTAATTGCACATGCCACTTTTTATGTAGAGCAACATAATCTGTTTACAGTGTGTTTACATTTTCACATGTATGTAAATGCATACACAACATTTGAATCTTGAATAAATGATAACCAAGTGTGAAGACAGTTATTTTACAGCATGTTAAGTAGTAATCACATTTAGTCTCACAATTAAATTAAACCGGCCCCTTGAAAGCCACCACGATGCCGATGTGGCCCCCCAGCCTTAAAACCATGCACGTTATGTCACTGTATGTCTGTGCACCTTTTGATCCCAGTGCTCAAAGCTCACCGTCTTATCAGCCGACGACCGTTTATTACATGTCTTCATTTCATCCTGTACATTTACCGTAATGCAGTTTCTGTTAAGGGAGCAACTGAAAGAGTTTATCTGCCGATGAAAGAGTACACATTTTTCGTTCCACGTTCCACAGTCCCTCTGCAGCGTCCGTATCTCGCATCTTCATTATTAGGGTGAAACTCACCCTCCGCCTCCAGTGATGTAGCTGTAACCACCTTGGCTCAGGCCGTAGCCGTATCGCTCCCCGAGACACACCGGTTCAGAGGGGTCGTAACAGCTCAGCAACACTTGCAGTCTTGGGAGGCTGCAGAGCAGAACAGCACAGATCAACCTCAACCCACACACACACACACACACACACACACACACACTGTCAACAACACACGTCTACACGGGCACGTATGAAAGTGTCCATTTAGGGGCTGAAGTAATGTCTCTCCCTCCGGCGGCAGCTTCCACACCAAGAGGCAACCTGACGGATGTAAAGTGAAGCCGACTGGACGTGAATGTATCTGCGGAGCTTTTTAGATGTTTGACGAGACGTGAACGTCTCCACAAGTCATTTCCCCCAGAATCACTTCTCCTCAGTGTTTTTTTTCTCTGTTAATATGCGAAACGTCTTTTACGGCAGTGGGTTGGAATCTGTTGGAACATTTATGAAGAAGTGTCAGTGAAATGAAAAGTGACATTTGACGATTGAGACGCCTGCCTCTTTCAGACACGCACCGGAGAACCGCTGGACTCAACCGTCTGTGTCGGGGCCTGTGGAGTTTCTGTGGATGCCAGATAACAATTCTGCTGAAGGTCTATAGGGGCCCATCAGCAAGAGAGTGGGTGCCAACATAAAGTAAAGGCTAGAACATTTAGAATCAAGGACCTGAATGCAACCTACGCCACAGTGGGAGGGATTTAACGTCTCCAGATGAAAGAAATAAGCCACAGAGTTTTCAGGCGAGGCCGACATGGAAAAACAAAAACAACATCTGCAACCTTGTGGCAAAAAAGGCAGATGGCGGAATAACGAAGCAGGTCGCCAAGGCAACGGAGACGACCCCAAAGACGATCGTTTTGTGTGTGTTTTACGTCATGTCGTACCTCAAAAGGCTGCAGACGGTTTGCGTTTGTCGCGTCTGAGCCGAGAACTCTCTGCCACATTGTGAGTGTGTGAACAGTCGACGACAGAGAGGGTCTGGATCCATTATGCCGACACATGACAACAGTTGAAAAACTTGAGAAAAGCCGTCTTTAAAAAGGATTCATGGAAATAAACAAAAATTCACGAAGAAAACAGTAATAAAGACGTGAAAAAAGTATAATAAATAAATGCATGAATAAAAAAACAAAAACAAATAAAGAAATACAATTCATCATAAATAAAACATTTTCAGATGGTGAAACTACACCTGATGAGTGTGTCGTCATCCACAATAAGGAGCCACTTGGTGTCGGGAACAGTGCTGCTCAGAAATCTTTGAAGGATCGCAAACGTTTTCCCACAGTGTCCTGTAAATGGAGACGCACTGTCAGTGCAGGCCAGTGAGAGTTAATCACGTATTGACTGTATTCACTGGATTCCTGTTTACAAAGACAAATGAGCCCTTTACTGGAAGAAAACACACTTGGCATTACTGAATATTTAACACCCCAACACACACAGACACACACACACACACACACACACACACACACACACGCACAGCTCTGCCCTGAAACAGAAATTACAGTTATAAATTACACCTCAGTGAATTCCTGGAAACCTCCAATGACAATTAGAAACTAAAAAAGGATTAACATTTTACTCAGGAGAAGACATTATGAGGAGGATGAGGCTGTGAAATCAAGCCAGCGTAATGATAATACTGCACTGAATGCAGCCAAATGTGATTTATTCAAATTATATGGAGACAAATTATCCACTAATTTGACTTTTATTCTCCAAATCAGAAACAGCGAGAAAGCAATAAACACGAGAATGATGATTTTGCCTCGAGCTAACAAGCATGATTAGTAACTTTCATTAATATTTCAGAAAGTCAAAATGTGAGTAAGCGCCGGTTCGCCGATTCTGTTTAAGGACGTCGGGAAATGGAATAATACCCTTTTATGCGCCGACATTTCCAGGTCTACGCAGTTTATCTGAAGCTGCACAAAAGCTATTCAGCTTCTCTCTTGTTGCCAGGAGATGAATTTACCTTTCTACCCGTTCTCTCCCTGTTGTGTCATGTTCCAACGTCACAAACACTCCACCGAACAGAGCCTCTCTCCTCTCGCTGTCTTGTCAAATTGCCGTGTTCACTCAGGTGTCAAATTTCCATCACTGCAAATTGGAGCCGATAATAACCTGTCTACCGCAGAGTCATCTGACCTGAACGCCAACGCTGTGTCTCTCCATTATCAATGCAGACAAAAGACACATGTTGGTGAGATTTAAAAAAAAAAAAAAATGTTTAAATCAATAGAAACTTTCTTGAAGGGAAACCTCTTTTACTTGCTTCAGGAGTCAAATATTTCAATTTGCGTCACAGACAGAAACACTTAATAGACATTGCTATTGTTCCTCTTGATGGGTCCTCCGCCCTATGTGGGCCGCCATGTTTTTACCGTAGCCCAGAGTGGACACACCAAACATCTTTTGAGTGCTAACAACAACTGAGGGCTACCATAGGTTCTCCTGCTCGCTCGGAAGGGAGATTGCGAGGTGACGGATACGACAAGCAAAACCAACGGATGACGTCACGGACGCTACGTCCGTCTTCACACACAGTATACGGCTGAACCCCGCCTCTCACCAAACGTCAACAGCTACTGGCTCCACTCAGCTTCTGTTCTGATTGAATTCGCTTTTGCCTATAGTTATAGAAATTGAGGTTTAATGCATCAAGAAAGCTGTTGATTCTTTTTACAGTCTAAATGTGTTTTCTCGAGAGCTTCGCGAGGAAGCCGTCACCCTGACATCTCCGAGACACGATGAGACATGTTTGCCATGACGGACCGGGAGACATCAAACTTTTAGCCCCGCCATGTATAACACGACTGCCAGATGGAACAAAATGTTCCACCGGCTCCTGGAGACAAAAAACAGCGATGTGGTAGCGCACAACAAACACGAGCGACCTAAAGAAATACAGCCATCAGAATCCAAATATCTGCACGCCATCGTGGCTGAGAGCTGAGACATGGAAATCCCCGGTGGCAAGCATCACAGAGAATACTGAGGCCTTGCTGTTTTATTTATAAAGGAACCCAAGGTGTTGTCTCCCCCTTGTATCTGAATATAGAGTAAGAAAGGGAACCCTGAACTGCTGACAGGCATACAATCCAAAATGGAGCCGGGTAATCTTTGGTGGGCCGGTGTTGTTCAGGGGCTCGCAAAACACGCAGCGGATCGCCCCTCGTCACGTGTCACGACGCATCTGCATTGAACATGTCAGCACAGAGGAGAGGGGGGATACATCACCACCCCGGAATCACTACGGCAGCGAAGAGTTTGACTATTTACTAAATAAAGTTGCTGTGGCATGTTCCCATTTCAGACGGTTGCATCAGTCCTCGCCTCACTTACACTCACTGACAAAAATCTATAATCACTGTCAACTTTGTTATTCCATTGTCAAATATTTACAGGGGATTGTCTTTTCGATTGTTTCTGACTGAAGAGGAAAAAAGAAAAAGAAAAACACCCCTTGATTCGTCATTTAAAGGTGCAGTGTGTAAGATCTGGTGAAGTCGCCGATTGTTTCCATCACCTCACCCTCACCCCTCTGAGCATGCAGGAGAGCTTCAGACTTCGGTTGTCACTAAAACTCGAGGAATGTTTCATATGTCCTCTTTTGTAAAGTGCATGCGCTTCTGTGAAAACATGGCGGACCCACTCCTCCAGGCTCATTTAAAGGTAATGGAAAAAAACAAACAAACATTTCGGTGATTATAAATTGATGAAAATGTCAGTATATAATTGTTTTGTAATCTTTCAACAAGTGAGCAAAATGACAAAAATCTTACACACTGCACCTTTAAAAAACTCTTCAGTCAGCTCTTATCTATTCATCTTTCATGATATATTCCCACCATTCCCATCCATCTGCATCACCAATATGATTCACTCCCCAAACACCTTGTTAGCATTAGCTTGTGTTTGATGATCACAGACATTGTCTTCTCTCACTGAACATACATAAACATAGCAAACATAAATACAGTAGATTTACACTCCACGGACAGAAACATTAATGCATGGTTACAGGAGGATGTTGGTAAATCAATGGACTGTGTGGAGTCCAAGGGAAGGTGAAATAAATAAGGACCTATGGTGGTGACTACAGATTCCAGACACACTGAATGCTCGCTGACTACTCATGAACTCGGAGGCTGCTCTCGGCGATCATCAGCACAGACCCAGAGGGCCCGGAAGGAGAGGAGATGGATTAGAACAAAAGAAATGGATATAAATTATGTTTGTCCACACTTTGATTCACTCTTGAGTCGAATAACTGATTGCACACCATTTATATTTTTGGCAAAGAGCAGCAGATAAACTGCTTATGTTTCACTTGACTTCAACCATATATCATATCACTGCATGCCTATCAGATTAATGTAGCAAACAGAGGCTTCTGGCTCCTTAGTGACCAACTCCGTTGCAAATTTCTCTCGCAGATACGGAAGAATTCCGAGTCGCTTATCGTTGGCGTTCAAGGCCCAGTAACCTTTCAAAGCCGCCTTTTCTCGGGCGCAAACTGCAGTGAAAATCCAATCCGCGATACTGACTCCAGATTGTAAACGCTATTAGGAGTTCTTTTTGATTGACATCACGCATAGTTATGAAATTGACAGTAGCTTTAGAGTCTGGCCACGTACCAGAGAGGGGAAAAATCCCTCTGGCTTTGATGAGGGACACTGGAAGGCAGCCAAAGCTCCAACATTTGATTGTTTTCGTCCAAAAGTTAAAAAAGATAAAAATAAAAAGGCTCACGGATGAAAGCAAAACTGCAGGGAAGTAGATGCTCTCTCGTCAAGATGATGTATGAGAAAGAACCCGGCCGACATTTACTTCAAAAGATACAAACACAAATTGGTGGAGAGGAGCAGAGTGACAGCGGCTCGGGCCTCGGTGCGTTAGGCAAAGTGGGGGATGACGCAATCGGATGCCAGTCGACTCCGAAGTGTGTTCCTTACGGTACGAGCCAGGAAATATGGCGGTAACCATGGACGACCTCCATCTGGTCCTGACCTGACCAATATATCTAGTCAAAGAGAAAAGGGTCTTGTACATGAAGCAGCACTAAGGGCACATTGAAGATGCTTCCCCCTACATTTAAATCCTCGCTAAAGTTGATCTCATTATGGCTCAGTTGCCTTTGCCAGGGGTGTAAACGGGCATACTCGAGGTTGAACATCACCGGGTCTAACTCGAACATTAAAAAGCTTCTCCACAGGAATGGAAAAACCTTTAATGTAATGTATACTGACTGAGACGCTCTGCAGTAGGACTCACGACACTAGAATGTGCCACAGATGAAGCACTTGTCTTATGTTACACTTCCTGGGTGTTCTTGATGCTGTGGACACAATAGAGTCACCTGCATGTACAAACTATATCTAATTCCATTATGAAAGTAGAATTTTTTAGCTTTTTTACAAGAAGCACCAAGAAACACCGATACATTCCCCAAAGGACAGTATGAAATGACATTTTTTTCAGTTTGCAGACGGAAACAATTCCACAGAAACATATTTCAGACTTTCTCAAGATTTTGTATTCAGAAATAAGTTTGAACCGATTCTTTCCCAGTGAAATGAGACAATTACTGAAGCAGTGTGCTATTTGCAGAGAGCACCCTCCTCCTTTTCACGCTGCACAAATCAGACCTCCGACTATGCTACAACAGGTTCTACGAGTACAGATCCGTACTAATCTCATCACACCGTCTTAAATCAAATGAAAAAAAATCAATGTGACAAATTCAGAGAAGATGCAATATGTTCGGATCCTGAGAGCATTGGTAGCTACAAGAATAACACTGATGATTCACTGCAAGGAGAAGGCGAAGGACTTCCATAAAAGCAAGTGTATAATGAGACTCGTCCCTACACACATTAGAGATATGGCTCTAAATTACAAGTTGCCGGCAACTAAGTCAACAACTAACTGAGCTGATAACGGCAGTTTTACCGGGAGGATGGAACTTGATTTGTAACCGAGGTTCAGCCCTGCGAATAGATCATGTGCTCCAGGCAGCAGCCGCTGGCAGTTTGCATCCTGCCTCGACGTACAACGCTTACAAACACCCGGAAATTCCCCAAAGGACGGGAAAAGGCGGAGAGATGCACATCTCCTTTAAAACAGCAGTATCTTGGCGCTTGCTGTTAAGACACACATTTTATATTTTCCATTCAAAAGTGAAGTTGGAGCAGCTTGTTGTCAATAAAGTGTCACACTTGGCGTTACACTGAGCGTAGCGGTCGAGCGAACTGCTCCGGCATCCGACCTCCAGCTTCGCTACACTTCTGCCCTCTCAACAACTTCTGCACCGTAGACATCCACCATTGTGAAATGCATTGGTGAGTTGTTGTAATGATGTAACCTGCTCACATATTTGCATTCACTGGTGGCGGGATCAATAATACAGGAGGAAAATAAGCATCAGCAGCATCAGCAGGAGGAGAAGGAGGAGGAGGAGGAGGAGGCTGGGTGAGGAGCAGCTGTGTCGTCTTTCTCTTTCTCTTTCTCTTCACAGAGCGGAACTATCTGCAGTGTTAAAGCCCTTCATTACTGCCACTTCCTCCACATGCCATGAAATGACAGAGATATTAACCCCTGTCTGTTTGTTAGCAGCACTGAATGGGTTTCCATGAGACCTGATGGAGGGATGGGACACGGACAAAGACGCTACTAAAAATCCCTCTCTGGATCTGGACCATGTGCTCTTTTTAAAAGATACATTTCTTTAAAGATTCAGATTCAGTTTTAAAGGCCCAGTGTGGAGGATTCTGTTGAAATCATTTCTATTTCTGTTGGCAGATATTGAAATTGAAATTTTGACACCAGTGTCTTTACGAGTGAACAAACACCCCAATTAACCAGTTAGTCTGGAACAGGGATGTCGAACTCATTTTAGGCCACATTTGATCTCAAGCGGGCCGGATCAGTAAAATGACAGCATGATGATCTATTAACAACAACAACTTCAAATGTTTCCCATTGTTTTAGAACAAAAAAGTACAAGTCCAATTGTGAATCTATCTAACTGATGAATACATTGATTGTTTTAATCGCAATATAACCAACATTGAGCAAGTACACCATGTTTTTACACTCTGCAAAATCATCCCACGGGCCAGATTGGACCCTCTGGCAGGCTGGTTCCTGCCCACAGGCCGTATGTTTGATGACCCTGGTCTAGAATGCGTCCTTCACATTAAATCAGGACTGGGTCCAATTTACGGGGGTTGCCATAGAGCAAAAATGAATTAGAGTTTGAGATTTAGTAACAGAAGGATGGAAGGTATTACACAGCAATTTGCAAGGTCACAAGACTTTACATGACAGGGTAATGCTGTGCGATCTTGTTTTTGTTTTTTTCAATTTTCACCGATTTTTTGTGGAATAATTCATGGTGGAGAAAATCAGGCACAATAATGCTTTTTTCCTCTTTGGCTGTTTGCACTTTGGTGAATGGATTCAAACAGAAAGTTGGGCTCACAGGAGCTAAAATGCTCCACTGGGCGTCATTCTAGTGTTTCCTTTGACGTCTCTGTGCGACAAACACAATTTCTATTGGGTTTTGCTGAGGGTCTGGGCGTGACCCCATGAGGCCCCATTACATTTTGGAAAGGATCCATGATGCCTTCCTTTTGATTTTCTGAAACATGATGAGAGAAGACATTAGCCACGGTGTGGGTACGCACTCTCCAAGTGCCCTGGTTGGGCGTATGACATGGAGGTTTGTTTACCACTGCAATGTTAAAGTTCTAAAATCAGTTAAAAATTAGATTTGGGCACCGTGGGTGAGACAGATCTTTGATAATCTCATCACGCCCTCTTAAATCTGATTTGGAAAATCTGATTAAGAAAAATCAATGTGACAAATCCAGAGAAGAGACAATATGCCCAGATCCTGAGAGCAAGGAGAACATCTACGGATCACTATCAAGGAGGTGAGACAGAAGGGAAAAG
>JAFBJT010109354.1:15461-51453 GCA_016785325.1 Chascanopsetta lugubris
AGAAGAGAATAAATATATATATATATATATATTTATATATATATATATATATATATATATGTATAAAAGCAAGTGCATACGAGAACTGTCCCTATATACATATGAGATGGCTACAAAATGACATTGAAATGTATCGTAACCGAGCTTTAGCGCTGCAAATAGATTGTCCAAGTGCTCCAGGCAGCAGCCGGTGGCAGTTTGCATCCTGCCCTGCCTCGATGTCTCAAAACACATCCTTGTTAAAGAACCGAGGCGCCCGCAGACATCAGCCGCGGAGAGGCGAAACACTTAAGGACAACAATGCTCACTCTTCCCACAGTGGGCTCAGAGTGGCCACAACAGATGCATCATCCCATTAAGGTGCAACATGAGAGGTCTGAGGTGCAATTTTGTGCCGACAGCCATCGGACTGTAAAATAATTTGCCGCCAAATGGCCCCAGCCTCGGGCCACCAGGAGAGTGCTGAAGCAGAGAGCATGACCCATCTTTACAAACAAGCCCGGGTGGCTGTGGGCATCCTTATGCTCTATTTACACATTCTGCCCGTTTCTGATTAATATGCTCCGCGCAGCAATCCTACGGGATGCGACAGACACTCGCCCGATGGTGAATCTGCGTGGCGAGACATGTACATTTCTAAATCTCACTCTGATATCAGACCTAATTACGTCTGTGACCGTGTCTTGTCACAGAATCTTGCCAACAGTGACTCAGCAAAAAATGGGACAGGCCAGATGCAATAATTCCAAAGGGACAGAAGCTGCACTCAAAAAAATGGCCTTGCGTATAACCCGAAAGGTGTCCTGATAATAACAATATCAAGATGGACTCGCAACCCACAATAAAAATAACTTTGTCTACCCAAAATAATCATCGGTCCATCCATCTCATCGCACACGGTTCAGAAATGCCTCGCAACATCTGTTCCAGCAACATCAACGAGCCTCCGCAGGGGGAGAGGATCTAGCGGAGACTCCTGCGGGAGAAGCTGGAGGATGCTGTTGGAATAAATCTTTTCCTGTGGGACCAACAAACTCTCGCTGTATTGTCCTCTGAGAGATGACTGTTGCTGCAGACCAGTCACGCCCTGTGCTCTTACATAGGGAGATTACGCCTTTTAATCCAGTAGGTGCAAACGCAGACGTCAGTAACTCTGACTTTACATTTACATTGAATAGTTGCGTTTGTTTAACTGTATTTTTGTTGTTGTTGTTTTCAAATCGCATGGTGGTTTGATTTCAGTCATTTGTTCACTTTGGCAACGATACGTTTCGTGTCTGTACCAGAATATTGAAACATCATTTAGAATGCCCCTCAGTTACGATGCCAATATGAGGACTTTTAACAGTTTTAGAATGTAACTGTTTTATCCGTCTCTTTATCCCCACGTGTAAAAAGTATTATTTGTTGCGTAGTGCTGGAGGTTTTGAGCTGGAATAACATTTGGCAGCACAGTGGTCGTCTGGCAACCATCAAGTGAGGAAAAGACTTGAGAACGTTGCTGCTCGTTGCCAAGAACTGTGAGTGTGCATCATGACCCCAATGCAAGAACAGTGAGCTCCAGAGGTCACGGTGGATGTTGTGACCTTTAGGAAGGTCAGGCTACTTTGCTTTCACTGTGGACACAAACTGCTGCCAAGCTAATCAGTGCGGCTGTTTGATATCGATCATCTCATCTCACCTCAACAAAACAGTCGAAAGACATTCTTTCAAAGATACCCCCCCCCCCCCCCCCCCCACCCCCCGGAGTAACACTCTGGAAACATGGATTCAAAAGGCTGTGTTGTGGTTAGAAAAAATCCATTGCAAGTGATGTAGCGACTATTTGGGGAAAACAGCCTCATATATTGAGGACTGACACGTTGGTCAAACTGGTGGCGTTGTGTGCGCCACTCTGTCTGAGGAAAGCCTCTGAAATCTACCAACAACCAGATGGCTCAGGCCCATTAATCACCTCAGTCTGAAAAAGAAAATGTACTTCTGGATCTCTGCACGAGTGACTAACAGCTCGGAACACGGCTGACAAAAATCTGTCATTTCCACGGGGGGACTGAGGAGTAAATATCAAGTCTGTGAGTTTCAGTCACTGCAGCAAACATCCCCTTGAATCAGTGGGACCTTCCTTTCGTGGGCTGTTGAAGAATCTCACCTTTAGCCATTTCATTTGTCATGCGGCACGGAGCACTATGCAGCCGACCTCGCGCCATTACAAAGGTCTCACTGTATCCATCAGGCCCGGCTGAGGCCGAGGCAGCTCTTACCTCTCTCTGTGTTGGGTATTCCTAAATCAACGGTCGGTATGGCAGGATCGGTGTGGTCACTGTAGTACTCCAAATGCAGGGCGTCCTTCTCCCAGGTTTTCTTTATCACTGGAACTAGAGGAGGGAGACAGAAATGTGCTTCACAAACATAAAGACTTCTTCAGGTGCCTGGTGGTTTGGGCAAATGATTATTTCATGTTTATTGCCGCACACGTTTTCACTGATGTTTCCAGTCAAATATTCTCTTATAGACGCTGAATGTATTAAAAATAATCAGGGGAGGCAAGAGGGAGAGCAAATTAAATTTAAAAGGGGCTGAGATGAAATGCTTGACTCCATCATATTCAATGTCAGGACTAAATGTGACGTTATTAAAACTCCTATTCCACATTGGCCGAATTGAATCACTGGCACTATATCCACGTGAGAACCCAATTTGAATTTTTTTCAATATATGCTGGGTCAACTCCATTTTTCGCTTTCCGCTCTGAAACCTAACCCAATGTGTCTACAATGTGAATATGCACTCCACCATTTTCAGTGTTTCACGGAGCACAGTTCATGCCAGCACCAAATTACATCATAAACATGTGAATTCATAATATGTCAAATGAGGAGCTGTGCAATTTTAGAGCCATAGATTTGATGTTTTTTTTTCTTTTAAGATAATTCTGATTAAACTCCACTGAGGCCAGATCAAATACGTACATTAAAACGCTGCCTCTTGACCTTTCGTCCCTTTTGGAGAGCGAGCAGAGATGACTGCATCTGCACTTTCCCCTTCTATTTATACACACCGTACTTCAGCCTGGATATTAGTAAATACAGCACTTATCCCTCACTGACCTACTTCCCCGCATGTCAGACTTTCAACTTTTCCTATTGATCGCGATCTGACTGACGAGATCTGGAGATTTCTGACGAGCTCCTGTGTCATCGAAGCAAAAAGTGTAAAGTTGCTGAGGAATACAGAAAACAGGGAGATCTGCAGCGGCAGCAGCTCCAGGCTGTGTTCAACTACTGTAAATCAACTCACAGCTGACAGGGTGAACCACAACACAACATGGTGAGTTTGAGGCTTTCAGAAACTGATAACTGACCCGATGACAGGATAATGTCCCACTCCAAACAAATGACTTCTTTGAGAGTAAACAATCAATGGATTTTCAGGAGTACATCAACGATTTCACCATCATAAAAAAACTTCATGTCAAGCAAATGGTAAAGTATGTGCATGTATCCTCTGTTTCAGACCAGCGGGTGTCAAACTCAACTTAGTGGGCTGGACCATATGTTTGACACCCCCGCTTTAGAGGCCAGATCACAACAATGAGATACTTGGTACTCTGAAAAATGTTTTAATGCATAATCTACATAATCTTATTCTACATACAGTATTATAAGTTAATAAATCATACCTGTAAAGTAACAAAAGGAAGGCGGTTTTAAAGGTACGGTATGTAGGATTTACGCTGAGAGCCACTCATCTCACTCTTCCCTCCCAAGCATGTCGGAGAACTTACAGTAGACTGCAGTTATCATTCAAACTCAAAAGGTATTTAGTTTGTTCATTCCAGGAGACTGTGATAACATGGTAAGTAAAATACTGAAGGCTCGTTCTGGGTATTAAAAACCAATTAGTACATTCAGCTCTCAGAGTAATTAGAACATTGATATAATTAAGATAATTGTATGCTCAGGCTCTAATAAACAGTCTATTTAACATGAATCTCACACACTGGCACAACACATTCAATGTGTGTCTCAGTAGTTTATACATAGAAGTAAATTAATGCAGCAGTTAATTTATCAGATAGTAAATGAATATTGAAATAGATAGCCCAAGAAATATATGAAAAACATTTTTTTGATTTAATTTATGAGGTCTGTTTAACAACCCCTCTTTCCCTGAGACTAGATGAACACAACATGTGCTAAATGACAACAAAATAGCTGTACTCTTTTTGGAGACTTTACTTTTACAATATTTTCAATTGCAAGGTTTATGAAAGTGCATTGTACACGAATAGATGTTTTTGGAATATACTCTTTGACATGAAATACACGACATGATATTCCATTCCTTTGAAAAAAAAATCAGATCAATCCATTATCAATGGTAATCATCAGAAACCATTTTCTTCAATATACTTTTAAAAAGTGTAAAATAAAAAGTAAAAAATAAAGTAATCCATCTAATAATGAGAATTGCTTTTGGTACCTATTATTGTTGTTGTAATCTAGGGCAGTTAATAATACTGTCAATGTCAAGGAGCCATAAATCAGAAATACACAATGGTTATTTCATATTCATCACCCTTTTCAATATTTAACTCGAATTTTCAATTACATCAAAGGGATTTTAAAACTGATCAAAATAAAAGCCTCAAACAACACATGCACATATTATGAGTAAAATCTTCTTTCATATTTTTTCCTGTTCAGTGATCTGTGCTAACCTTTGATAAATAAGTGTAATATTCATTTTCCCTCTGTCTGTTGTGGTAACTGATAATGGTGGCTTGGCACAGGAACCGATAACTGAGGCAGAGGGCAATTACAGCCTTTGAGCATCGGGTACAATTTGTCTAATCGCTCGAAAATTAATCTGCAACTGGATGAATTGAGTGGGGCTCTTTTATCAGGTAACATAACCAGCAGATTTACAGTGGGGATGTGAGGCAGAGCTCAGCAATGGGTCTCCACACATTGCCGAGTGATTTCCTAACACCTGCGGGATTGTGGGATGACAGTGAATTTTAGGCATTAAAGGAGGCGCTCAGTCAAGAACCTCGGGGTATTTTCCCTCTTCGCCTTGACGCTATTAAATCCTTTCAGGGCTGATGGGATGAATCGTTTTCGGGAAGAATTTGACAGGATTATAAAGAAAAGCTCTAACACAGTCAATCATGTCAATGGTCGGGGAGAGAGAGAAAAAAAAAGTTCCATTATGACAAACACAACAGCGCAGAAACACGTCGTCCAACTCACCTCGTTCACTGTGGAACTTCCCACACGTTTTGACAGCGACAAATATGTCGTCTGTGTTTACTGGCTCCCCCTGTGGTGAAAATAGGAGATATATCGATCAAAGAAATTAGGGGTTATCTTAAAAGGTGCAGTGAGCAATACAAACATGAAATCATATCCATTGATATTGGAAACTGTAATCTAAAAGAAATCTGCAAATTCTGAAATTCACCATGTTAACTGCTGTTTCCAATATACAAGATATATATAAGATTATGCTGACGCCAAGACAGGGTCCTCTCTCCAGAGGCCACAATGTCAGGTGTTTTTACAGTAGCCCAGAATAGACATAATCAAAACTGGAGGCTTCATCATGCAACTCTGCCACTAGTTGTCACAAAATCCTACACGTTGTGCTGGAAAATTTAATTTGACATTTAAACATTTACATCATCCCCTCCTGCATCACACAAAACAGATCACTCTTGTTTTTGAAATGCAGAGATACAGACTAAAATGAACACAAACTTATGAGTATGACCATATCCTCTTCCCTTGGATCAGGGCCGTCAAACATACAGCGCGTGCCAGAACCGGCCCGCTCGAGGGTCCGAGCAGGCCCGCGGGATGATTTTGCAAAGTGTAAAAAACTATACACTTGGTAATATTTGTTATATTTGGAAGAGGCATTTTCATTCATCGATCAGTTTAAATTTGGATACATTTTCATTACATTCACAACTGGACTTTGAAGCATTTGAAGTTGTCACTGTTGATAAGTCATCACGCTATGATTTGCTTGAGATCCAATTGGGTCGTATTTGGCCCCTGAACTAAAAGGAGTTTGTCACCCCTGCCTTGGATGATTCAAATATGCTACATGAATTCCATACAGAGCTACAAAGAGCACAAACCTTACAAATCACATGTTACTAAAAAGACCATATAGTAGTTAAAACCATGACCATAGCCCGCTGTTATCTTTAACATGGAAATACAAAAGTGACATTTCTCCGAATGGTTTTCCCTCAGACAGCAGAGGGGAACAGCAGCTCATGACGACGGTGCATATTTTTAACTGTCACCAAGTTTTTCCACGGGAGTGGAATGTCAGCCGCATGAAAAGTGTTTGTGCCATAACTATCGCCCTCGCCATGAACTCCTCCGTGTACGTTTGTCATTTCAACCCTAACGCCAATAAGTCAACACTTTTCCACGGCAAGGGTGATTATTATGGCACAAACTCTTCCTGGTGACCTGTGTCCACACAAGAGCCTCACGGGAAACAATGACTATTAACTTGAAACAGATTTGTTCTGCTGGTCGTTATAACCCGCTCTGTTTGATCAAAGGTGCAGTGTGTAAGATTTGTTGACATCTAGTGGTGAAGTTGAATCCATCACTTCCTTACGCTTCTGAGCATGAACCTATGGTAGACTTCAGTCGTCATTCAAACTCAAAAGATGTTCAGTCTGTCAGTAGGGCTACTGTAAAAACATGGCGGCCCCCGTAGAGAGGACCCATTCCTCATATCATGAGAATACTATGAAAATGTCAGTATGTAATTGTTTTTGTTTTTACACTAATATACGTGACAGAAATGACCAAAATCGTACACAGCGCATCTTTAAGAGAGGAGGAGACCGGGAAAAACCTCCAGGAAAACAAGCACAGAGACTGAAACAAAAGGTTTATCCTCGTCCAATCAGACGGACAAACTCAGATGAAAAGAGTGTAGTGGGTCATGTGTATGGTCAGTGGGTGGCGCTGTCCCTTTTCAAACATACGCCATTTTCAAGCACTTCTCGGGAAATCCGGGTGGCTGGGAGTTTCGACGAGTGCATCTATCCATCAGTGACACTGCAGGGACCGAGCGGGATTTGAACCAGTGGAGTTTGCTTCCGAAGGCGACTGCTCTGACCGAGCCACCGCCGCCAACACTCGAACTGGTTCGAAACAAACAACCACAAAGTGCGACTCACAGCAGGACCACAAGGCCACCGCTCCACCGGTGAGCGTGCAGCCAGTGAGGCCCAGGTGAGGCCCGGAATCCTGATGAGCACCGACCGTTTCTCCTCCGACCACACGACCACATACACTGCGTGTTTCTGAGGCGCAGTGTCTGAGGAGGTTTGCGCTTGACAAACCGACATTCTGTAACCTGCATCCAAATCGACTCGTTTTCTGTCCCTAAACGTGTTGCGCTCAAAGGTCAAACCACCAAGATAAAGCAAATAGCTGCGATACAGAGAAAACAAGGTTTTCAGTGTTTCCATGGAAACGTCACACTCGAACTACAAAATGGAAAGACTTAAATAATGATAAACTCAAAGGCAAAGGTTAGCAGCACCCTCGCTGATGATCTTTGTCCAACAGAGATCCCTTTGCTTTATAGAAAGGCAGAGACCGTCAGAGCAGTGATCACTGATGGAATCCCGACCTGCCATTAATCAGCAATGAGTTGTTCGACAATGACAACATCAGTCAAAACACTCCTCAGCAGACGGGAGTTATTAAAAATGTCCGCTCCATTAAGACTGTCATTAGCCGCTGCACAAACCATCACTCCGCAAACTGGATGTGATGTACAGTAACAATCGCCAGCGCTGTGAGCGAGACAAATCAACAAATCGGAGCTTTTGTCAGTGCTTGACGGTACAAAATGAAATCATGAGAAACCCCCTTTATACAAACGATGATCTGTGTTTGTCAGCTGTGAGACTATTGAGAAAAAATAAAATAAAACTCTGAACAGTTGATCCATTATTGAAACGGTTCCATAAATGTTTGATATTCAGACGTGGAGGGCAAACTCCTTCCACGGAGCAGATGTCGTCACTGTGCTTCACGGTGAATAAAAAAAATACTGAGCATTTGCTGCACAGCAGGGGAGGCAACAGACTGTCGCAGGAGTGAGGCCTGAGATGTGGAATTAAGTTAGCATGCTAATACTCGTGGTCCTCGTGACTCACGAGACCATGGGATTTTGAACGCCTTTTCAGTGGGAGGCCTAAAATAAGGTTTCCTGGTCAACACTTGCCTGTGCGACTTGATCGTCTTCGTTCATAAACGTGTACGTGGCTTGATTTTTCTTTTGGTTACTGCTTTCAGTGGTGGCGAGAATCAACTCATGTGAGGGTGGCAGGTAAATGGAGTCAGCATACGAAGATTATCTCTGAATAAACCCGAGTATCCTCCACTTGTGTTTGCATCGCAGCTGGTTTTCAGCAGTCATCCAAAAACCAATGCGAAATCCTCGTTGACCTTTTTCAGCAGCGCGATGAGCACCCTCGGGTTGACCGGTGAAAGTATGCTGGCCCTCGCACTGTGGAATCAACTTCAACGCAATCACACAGCTACGGTCGAGGCTGTGATCACGCACGGCATCAGGGAGCACCGAGTGTTACATTGTCACAGTGGGCGGTGACATTCCATCCAGACTTCACCGCGCTCAGCGTGTGACCACACGCTCCTCAGGCCTCCAGCTTTTGCTCGACGCCATTGGCTATACACTGGTCTGGCTCCGGGACCCACCATCACCCCTCAATGACAAGCTAGGACCCAAATCGTATTCAACGTATTCAATGAAATGATGGTGCGGTTTCATGCCGAGATAGTGCAGAATATCATAACATGCCAACACACAGAACCAAAAATGACCAGCGGGTGGCAATGGGACATTTTCCCTTTCAGACTCGATTAGCTGCATTTGAATTAAAAAACAAAAAGTAGTGCATCTTAGGGACACAAGGTCACAATGTCCTCAATGTAAGAAAATTCATATTTCATGTAGTCGTGTTTCACCACGGTCAGTTAGCATAATGAAAGCTAACGTAGCATTTTCTTCAATCGATGAATTGGTGGGTGTCTATTGGCATTGCAGGGCATCATCGCCACCTACTGGTGAGGAGTATGAACAGACAGCGCTCCGATTCATTAAAAAATATCCTTTTCAGAATAAATGCACAGGATTTTGATCAAGACCCACAGAAAAAACGGGACTGCCTTGAACAGTCTAGAAAAAAGCGGCGCATGTAGCGGAGTAACAACTCAATGAAGGTGCTTACCTGGCGAGATGAATGTTGGACATGTTTTTGTGGCACTGTGTTTCCTCGCCTCGTTGAATCTGCCTCTCTAAGTGTCGAATCCTTTTTGACACTACAGGCGAGCACTCGGCCACAGCCCCACTCCCTCATTTGTCTTGAACACGGGTCGGTCACAGTACGCGCTCTTTTGTTTGGTCTGAATGGAAACTACCCCATAAATACTTCTTAAACCTCTGACCTTCGTGTTTCTCCACCAGCTGCTCCAGTTATCCTCCGCCTTTCTTCGAAAAACAAATGCATGTTTAATGGAGGATGGTGGATTTCCAGGGACGGAGATGAAACCCACATGAATATAAATCTGACGGACGAGACCGCGAATAACATATCAGACCCTCGACCACGTGTGCACGCGCGGGAGGGGATCTGAATCGCAAATGAAAAGATTTGGTTTTTTTTCCTCCGTGAAAAATTGGAGTGGAAGCGGAGAGGAATACAATCTGGCACATCTTCGGCTGCACTCCTGGCATCTTACCTTCAACTCAACTCAGACTCTTGTAAAACTCTACAGTCACGCATGAAGTGCCGCTGCGTGACCATCTCATTCCTTCACTAATCAATACCAACACTATTCGGAATCAGATGGCGCGCGATGAGGCAGGAGTTGAGGCTCAGCGCGCTGCCGGAAAACGCGCCGTGGAGACGGAGCACGGCCGAACGTGTGCGTGACGACAGATGCGCTGACCTTCCTCCGCTCCTGACCTAGATACGATGTTATTCTTCTCTTTGTGACACACCCACTCACCGCCTCCCGCTCACAAACAACACACAACACAAACTATGACCTCATAACAAAGGCCAATTATTCTTTCAAGCGGAGACTCTCTTTAGAAACTTTCCCACCTCCCACAGAAAAACCGAGTGTAGATTCCTCTTCTGCTCGTTTACTGACACACAGTGGATTCCGCGTGTGATCAGTTCTTTATTTGACATCTCTTGTGATGATGCTTAAATTCCAGAGTGAGAGATTTTGCTTTTCGCACTTTCACCGCACATCAGTTTATACTGGAGGTACCATTGTTCTCTACTTGAGCACTTGGGTTTTATTCCAAATTCGTAAAAATATGTGGGATGATATGTTTTTATGACAGATAAAGGAGTTTTGCTTATATAATGAAAATCTGTGTGTGTGTGTATGTGTGTGTGTGTGTGTGTTTAGGATTTCCAACAAACCAGATAAAGAGGATAAAGGACACGTCCACGTTAGCCAACATTTGCAGACATCATGAATTTGCATGTGAATTCCGATTTCTCCGGTTTAGATGCGCCTTAAAAGAATAAATCTCACAGGCGAGCAAAATGTAAACAAATGAAAGCGCTGAAATCCGATGTTAGCTTCGTCTGACACTCTGTGAGGGTCACAGACAGACTCGAGAATATTTAGATAAATATGAAAAAATGCTTAACTGCAACATGAGAGGATGCACAGGGAGGTTGCTTAGCAACCCCAGAGTATTTCCTTCTTTGCACACAATTCAAATGGATTCAGTGAAACAATTCCAAGACTTCTGTGTTTTTTTAGACGCTAACACGTCGCCCTGCTGTGTAACGTCTGAAAGCGATGACATTCAAGGTCGTGATGCTCGGAGAAATATTTCTGATTTCTCTGATGTGGCCGAGAGCTCAAGGGCCCCGAGCGGAATATTGCAGATCATCCCACCACTGCCAGCGACAGAAAGTGAGGCACCCTCTGTTTTGTTGTTGTTGTTGTTGTTGTTTGATTATGCTCCTTTTTCATTTCCTGGGAACTGACGACAATCACACTGATCTGGAAACAGAGCAGATACTCACGCACAGTGGCGGCTCGCTGATCAGAGTGGTGGCACAGTGCCGGGCCTGAGGAGAGTCCCCCGGCTCCGTGCACAGCTCAGGAACAGCAGTGAGATGTGGACCGCTCCCATCGTCCCAGATATACAGAGCGATCTGTAAGAACACAGATGGATACTGTTGGCCTCGCAAACCTGGGACAAGTTACTTCAGGTAATAATAGCTTGATTTATTTACAACTCGGCGGCGACGATGAGGCACACGCTCTTCAACAAAATCCTGCTCTCACCACAGGACTGCAGGACGGATAATAAAATGCTGAGGAAGTTTGAAATTAAATAAATAGAATGACAGATAGGGAGCGACGGAGAGCTGGTGACAGTTGTTGTCAGATTATTTTTAATGTTCTGGAATGGAAAGACCAGCTCCGCGGAAAAGGAATATGTAATGAGAGCAGTACAATCAGCTGTGACAGACAAGCAGCGACTATCTCAAAGAATCAGGAACGACAGAAAGTTTAAAAACTGAGGATTTTGCTGACTCAGGTTTATCTGCAGACAGTGAACTGGTCTGACACTGATTCATGCAATGTTTGAGAAAAACTTAAATATATATATATATATAGTTCTTGAGATGCAATGAAATTGATGTTACAGATACAATCAAATGTGTAGAACCCGATGAAGATATACACTTTATGTAAACTATCAAAATAAATGCAATGCTGCATTTCTTAGTTTATAAAACTAAAGTCTTCAGTGCACATCAGTACACATAAATATCAATACGTCTGTGAACAGCTGATATTTGCTAAGGCTTTGTTTGTGTATTTGTTTTTCTGTATATAAATGATTTTATCAAAGGCAGGATGATCGGCACAATCGAAATGCAATTTTGAGATGCTTTAATGCACTTTCTTAATGATCTTAATTTTATTCAGTCCCACAGAGACATCGAACTACATTCTTTGTTCCACATAAAGAATGAAGAATCTGGAGCTGTGAACCTGCGCGATCTCAAACTAAGCTGCCTTTTTCATACTGATGCTGTGTTTACTCAATAGAATCCCTGGATGCTTCCCTGACTGAATTTTGGTGATAAAAATAAGAACCTCAGCGCCGCACGATGACAATTCTCTAATGTAATGAGATTTCACTTCAAGGTTAGATGGATTTCATGCCTCGCTCTTTTTGTGCAAATTATTTAGGCTGGCTTTGGTCTGAAATGTAAGAAACTGACAAATTGCTACAAAGCAGCAGAAAACCAGGAGCTCCATTGTTATTAGCCTCACAATAACAAGACGAGGTGCTCGAGTGACTCGCAGATTATCTCACCTCGTGTTTCAGATCAATGGTGAAGTCGGATTTCAGGGGCTCGTCTCTCACTTTGTTTGCAAGCCTTGAAAAAGAAGACGGTTCCATGTGCAGTAAATGAATATATGGCTTCTTCCAAATGGAGAGTATTGGATCGAACGTGTCATTTAACCAAACATACTCACCGCACAACTAAGGGGATGCTTAAGACCCAAGCAGCAGTGAAGTCTGGATACTTAAAGACGGAGGGATTCTCAGCAAAGGCGTAGTGATGGATGATGGTGGACTCCTGGTCGTACAGAGGCTTACCCAGAAACCACTCCTGACAAATGAGTCAGACGTGTCAATATTTCAAATAGTTCTTAACCTATAGTACTCCCCACCCCCCCACCCCCCAATAATACATGATGGTGAACTTTAACTGCGAGAAGCATTTGGGATTCTGGTTTAGTTCCGGAGCTTTCACACTGTGCTTGCCAGAAACCTTTTGATATATATATATATAGCTCTTTATTACTGGCTCAGAAAATAAGAAGAATTATTGATAGAGCAAAGTTAAAAGATTCCATACAGTAGTGTTGCTACAAAGGCTGCCATAATTATTCATGACAGATCAGTAAAGTAAAAGTCCCCAAATCCCCCAAATGTTAAACTAGGCTAAGTGTAAAGGAATAGTTTGACATTTTGGGGGAATCTGAATTTAACACTCTTACTTTGTTCATCTATCTTAGCACCAACAGCCTGAAGGTTCTCCAATTAACAAACTAGGTGTTCGTTTGTGACAATTAAAGGCTTAGTGTGTAGGATTGATGGGTATCTTGCGTTGAAGTCGCACGTTGGAACTGAATCCCCCTCACTCACCTCACCACTCACTCTCCTACATGCTTGAAAGGGAAGGATGTTCAGCTGCAACAAGACATTTGCCACAAGATGTCAATGAATCCTACACACTGTACCTTTAAGAAAAAACAAGTAGAAGTAACAGAATGTGGTTGAGACTGGATGTGAGAGACATGGTAGAAGTAAATCAAAGAGATGTATTACAGGCCACCCCCTATGTCCAGACCTGCTCCCGTGGTGTCAGTGAAAACTAATTTAAAATTGGCAGCTGATTTCTATGTGGAACATGCACTCCTTATTGATCCCAGAGCAAGGCTGAGATCACACTGAGCTCCGACACCTGAGAGGAACCATCTTAGCATCAGGGTGTGCCGAGTTGGAACAAATTGCGGGAGCTCCCTCCACAGGGTGCGGCTGGGGATAATAATCCAGACAATAATGAAAAGCATCTCTGATCGAGAACTGGAAAGCTATTCGGGGTTTATACTCATTTGAGATAACAATAAGATTGCTTTCCATTAATTGCTTCACAGATTTTTTCTCAAGAGACTGTAGAAAAGTAAACTTCAGCATGTGCTGATAACGACGTCTACCTTCACTGTTACACTCTTCAGCATTTAGCAAGTTCATAAATCCTTGGCTTGGTGTCATTCTAAAAGGTCCAGTGTGTGGATTTCCCTTTTCTATTTGGGTAAGCTGAATAAAGAAGAATGATTCAAAGTGGCGGGTTATGACCCAAAATGGGTCGCAGACTCGTTTTCAGTGGGTCGCAAAATATCCTGTACACCTGAGTCTATGAATAGCTCTGATGATCTGAGCCCATGACATCTACATCAGAAGTCGTTCCTATGGAGGCCGCCATGTTACGCTGCCATGATTTTACAGTAGCCCAGCAATGTCTTAATGATGAGTGAACTCCATATGGGTCTCCTACATGTTTGCAAGGGAGGGGTGAGTTGAGGGGCAATCAGGTATGATATGCAACTTCATGATGTCACCAACACCTACCTCTGAAAACCAATGGAATTTAGATGAGAAACCAAATTACAATTTCAAAAAAATGCAAGTCTTAGTCCGATGGGAAAAAATGGTAAGTTAATTAGTTTATTGTCTTTAGTAATGCCAAAAAAATCCTGTATCTTAGAAGCCTTTAAAAAAAAAAAAAAGATGAATGAATAAAGAATGTGTCCAGGTCAATTTCCAAGTACAATCTGACCGCAGCATTTATCCAGTTTTGACAGTATGCTCACTTACCCCTTAAGGACCCGTACACAAGGAAAATAAGACCACGAGTAGGGGAGTATTTGGGTTTATGGTTGAAACTGGAGTGACATGTGTGACGGATCATTTGCGAGCTGACAGGGCTGAGTGCAGCTCAGCAGCTGAAACCAACCTGATACTCTATCTCTTAATTGAACAGATGCTTAGCTAAACCAGAGCATGAAACAGGAAGCTCTGGTCTCACTGATGAGTTTGGCAGAGAACAAGAGCGGGAGAGAGAGATTGAGAGAGAGAGAGAGAGAAAGAGAGAGAGAAAGAGAGAAGGTTCAGAGCAAAAAGTGTCACCTTACTTTATTCTTGTCGAATTTCGCAAGGACTTGAAGAAGCGTTGTCATCTTCACATCCGTTTCCTCCTCCAGAAACACAATCCAGGAGGAGTTTTTCCCAAAAGACTGTGATAAACTGAGGACACACGGCAAAATAAAGCCTCATCATAACCGGGGTTAAACCATACAGGAGGCAAAAATGGAACTCTGCTCAGCAAACACAAACACTACAAAAGCCCATCATTTCATTCCCATCCAGTCGGGGGAACTGCGAGCATCTAGCTGCGGCTCCTGACCCGCTCAGATAAAGAGTTTTCACTAGAGGGCACAGAGACAAAAACACATCACAAACGCACAGGCTTCTCTCAGGGAGGGTGGCTCTGAAAACATTTAGGCTGCTTTTCCCTAATCTAGCTCCTCCATCTTTGAAATGGGAAAAGAAAACAAAACAAAAAAAAGCAACAAAAACAGAAAGAAACCAATTACCGGACACATTGGATTTTGGTGCGAGGCCTGAAGAGGTCTAATATCGTTATTCTGTTCAGAGTGTTGGACAATGGCGGTAATAGGTTTATTGTCACAGTCGTGGTCAGAATAGGAGGTTCTTTGCCAAAACATGAAGCAATCAATCTCACTTATTATGTCTGTAATAGCATCTAGGCGACGTGTCACCTCGAATCTAGGTAAACAAAAGTCCTCATAACCTTCACGTGGTATCAGAAATGTAAGCAGTAAAATGACATAATATGGGAAAGCCTTTGCTCATTTTCCTTTTAATCACGCACTTATTCAGACCTGTGAGTTCAGGGATACTTACTAAGGCAGCAAGGGGAGAATGCTCCAATCTCCCTCATTATCTGATAAACTGTGCAGAAGCAAAACCACCGGCGCTGTCTGAAAGAAAGGAGAGACAGTTTTCAGGGAGCCGCACAATGACTGCACAAAGCTAAAGACAATTAAAGGAGCTTTTCTGCCGAGAACGACCCCAGGGTGAACTTGGTGCGTGGGGAGACACTTCCATAACTAGGGGGTCAATGGTTTGATCAATACTAATGAACCGGGCTGCCAGACTGGCCCAGTCTCTGTGGTGAGATAGCCGTCTCGCATATACCGAGTGTTTCTGTCCATTTTCCGTGCCCCGTTATCAAGCCACACACTTTTACCCACCACAATGGCGTGTTTTACATTTCCCACACCTCTGCATGGAGCCAATGGGTTCATGAGGCTGCTCTCAGACGTGACCGTGAGAGGAACTCTCAGAGACTTGGGAGCAAACTTTCTCTGGAGGTTGTCAACAGAGCTTCCGCTCAGACAACTTCAAGGCAGCGACGCATCCTTTTGACGACAAAGGTGAGGCAGAGGTGGGAAGCAACATCTTAATTCTGCACTGGAGATCATGCGCTATTGTTAACTCTCTCCGCAGTCTTTTGCGGATATTTTTATTCTTTCTATTTTCACGATTTTAGACGCATGCTCGCCGTGATTGCAGCCGCAGATCTCCTGCTGTGTTTTCACAGCCACTGCTTCGGTCCTTTCTGTGCCCATTCAAACAGTGCAGTATTTTGATGAAAATGCCTTTTATTGCCATTTCATTGTCACTTGGAGTAAAAAAAATACAGATTGGAATTATAACTGGGAAAAAAATGGGCCAGCCTCGGCCAAAGCTACCATTTAAAGGTACAGTATGCAGAATTTTCTTAACCGTCATGCATCGCTATGGACATTTTTGTCCAAATGAGCAGATTTGACCTCTTTATCTGGTTGTCATTTTGGCTGTTCTTTTGTAATAAGTTCTCTCTCGTGGCAAATTTAGACAAAAAAAGAATCTGTTATGTTTTTATAGCAGTTCTTTGGAAGTGGACATTTTTGTCCTTAATGACTGATTAGGGTAGTAAATTAAAGTGACGCCTGAGGGCTAAGAACACAATGTATAGCCTCTTGCTGAAGTACCTATGCCCTTATCCCTGGAGATGCTGCTCCCTGCCTGTATTTTCGTATTCTCTACCTACCTAACTTGCTGTGTACCAGTTCTTTCTGGTGGCCAGTGATCGAACAGATACGTGCTGGTGGTTTTCCAAATCAGCTTGCTGAAGTGTCAGCTTTTATACCTTTCTACATGTGAGTTGTGACTGCACCACGTTGAACTGGTGATTCTGGGCAGAGGAGGAGGTCTCGAATGAGATTTTGAGCATCAAACCTACAAATCCTGCTCACTACACCTTTAAGGAGACTACATTGGTTAACATGTTGCCATCGGGGTGTCTGCTCCCACCTACTCTTACACCAATAAGAGGTGAAAACAACAATAGCGTCAGATCCGGCACAGGATATTTCAGGAGACTTCCACTTCCAAAGCAGGACAATCAGTTTCGGAAAAATTTCCGGTGGTGAGGATGGTGTGAGGAAGGTGTGCGAGGATGGTGTGAGGGGGTGGGGGTGGGGGGAGGGGGTCGGGGGGCGGCGGGGGGGGGGGGTGATGTTTTGTGCTGTGAGGAAAACAAAGCAGCAGAGCGGAAGCCCCTGTGGTTTATTACGGCACGGTCCACTCATCACACACAAAGTCAGTCTCCTCTGAGCGGCTCCAATGCCAGACTGTTTGATTTAGGCGACGTGTCTGACACTGTTTACACCTCAGCCCATAAACAGTGTTAGTCAGCCCGCAGTATTTATTTCAGCTCTCATCTAATGTGACTTTAATCTTACGGCCTAATGGCACAATGACGCCGACCATGTTTTATGAAAACGCTCTCCACTTGACATTCAGATCATGGCTGCTCCATGAAAAAGAACAACTGGGAGAGAATGAAACGCAAAAGACGAACAGTCGGCAGATAATGACAGCGTCTCAAAAAAAACAACTTTTGTTTCAAAAAGCAATAATGGAGGCATTCAGGAAGAAGATGAAACTGATCCTCTCATTAAAATAGAAAATAAAATGAGTGAAGTGCAGCTCCTCATCAGCAGACAGGAGACGGTTGTTGTGCGGGCATGCATGGAACAAACATTGATGGTTTGGTGACTGGGGAGTAGATGGGGGTCAGTGTGACCTGGTTGTAAAGGGAGGACACAACGCAATGCTTCTAACCAGAGGGGTGCACCAGTCAAACTGCTGTCAAAATTACATTTATGATGCTGAAGCCAAATCACTACAGAACTTTACCAGGAGAAGAGGACAATGAAGATTTTCATCAAAATGGCTCTTTAAATGCATTCGTTACTCTCGTGCATGTGATGCATGAGAAAGAACCCGGCACTATAGTGTATTCCACCAGCACTGGGGGAAAGGTCTGGGAGATTAATCTCACTCTGTTGTACTGGTATGTCTCAGTGGATGTTAGCATTGGCTAAATGACAAAAAATACTATATAAATGTAAGGTGAATTCTTCCCAGAAGGCAGAATGTCAGACAGCGAGAACTCGGGCTGTGAGCTGCAACATTGAATACGCAAGTGTCTGACAGCGTGTGTCGCAAAATCGTCTAGAGACGGAGGAAGGGGAAAAGGGCCATGCGAAAGCAATGGTGAACGGGCTCAGAGAGGAGCAGTGATCAGGTCACTTCTTTATCAGTCATCAGAGATATTTTCCTAAAAGTTTGTGCAACTGGTAAAGTGTGTAGGAATCATCATGACAACTCCCCCCCTTTAATTAAAAATCGACCAAAAGATTGTAGGCCAACTTCATGCTCGGTTCAGTTTAATTAAGGGCTGTGCTGAAGCACACCTTTGTGCAAAGGTCCATCTGACAGCTGAAAGGGCAACTGAACAGTTTTTATTGAAATTACTGACATTTGAATCGGTGGAAACAAAACAGAGGATCACAACGATGTTTTAATCATCTGGCTGTATGAATTGTTTTCATCACCCTTTATAATTACATCATGAATGGTTCGTGTTTCTACAGCTGAATTGTGATTTATCGATGACTCTCTCTCACTTCCTGCTACGTGCCATGAAGGGAAGGAGGAGGTGAGGCTTTGCCATTAACACGGTCCATCCCATCCATCTATCCACCCATCCATCCATCCATCCATCCATCCATCCATCCAGCCAACAACTCACACTCATCCATCCGTCCAACCAACAACTCCCACACCAATCCATCCATGCATCCAACAATCCATTCATTCATGCATCCATTTATTCATCGTTCCATCCATCCATCCATGTATCCATCCATCTTTCCATCTATCCATCAGCTGTGGCTAAGAGGTTAAAGGATCTGTTCTCTGACGAGAGGGTCTAGGGTTTGATTCTCGCCTCCCCCTTTTGCGTGTGCTGAGGTGTCCTTGGGCAAGATACTAAATCCCACCTTGTCTTATGCGCTGCACTGTAAAGTGCTTAGAGGGGTCTTAATGGCTTTATAAAGCACTATAGAAACACAGGCCATTTACACTGGACCTTAAAAGCATTTAAGTAGCTGTGAATCTCATGTTTTTGACTTTCGATCAGAGAAGTGAGGATTATTTTTTCATTGAGATTAAACTGTGTGACAACAGTGCCTCAGAAACCTGAACCTTTGTTCATAAAAGAAAGAAGAGAAATCAAATGTTATTTTAGTTCTCAAACCTGATCAAGATATTCTTATGACATCTCACAGCACCAGGCAAAGCCTTGTAAAAAATACATTGTACATCAAACACACTGACAAGGTGTTCACTGAGCAAATCTATTGTTATTTCGCCCTTGATCTTTTTCCTTCCGAATCCCAGGAACACTCTCTAATACTATTAAATAGGAATACGCTGTTGCGTGTCGAGCCTCAGATGTTGGACTGGAAGGGTGGATGGCTTCTTGTCATCTATGTTGGGATTAAGACTTTGGGGGTACATATAGGAAAATGTGAGAGTTTAAATTCTATTATCATATTCCAAAGTTATTTAGTTACTATTATGTCTTTCCACCCCAGGAACAAGAGCTGATGATACTACCTGCCTGCTAAGAAAGTAAAAGCTGCTATAGATCTTTTGAAACCAGCATTTCTTGCAGTGATCCCAACGACTAGTCCAACATTGACAGGTCTCTTGAGAGACAGAGAGACAGAGAGAGAGAGACAGAGAGAGAGAGAGAGAGAGGGAGAGAGAGAGATGGAAAAACAATGACATGGGCGACCTGAGCAAATCAATGTGCACCAATCAACAAGGTACCAACTCTGCAAAAAATCTTTTCTGCAAGTTCAAAAATAATCTGGTATTATATGAAACAATGGCCAGTAATGAAAGGGGACCTATTGTACCCATTTAAGGGAGTTTGTATTTGTTCTTTATCCTCTATTATGATAATAAATGGCATTTAGAGTCTCAGAAACGCTTTGCCTTTTTAAATGAGCCCTTTTAAAAATCCGAAATTCCTTCCTATGGAGAAACGCAGGGTTTTGCCTCGCCCCTTCCCCTCTTGAAACCTCATTATCTCCCGATGGGCTGATCGGTAGTCGATCCCAGATTGGCTGAAAATGTAGGTTAGTCCCGTCTTCTAAGCAAGCAAGTTTCACACTCACAGGCGGCAAAACATAAACATTGCAAGGAGAACCGAGTTCCTTGGAAATGACGACAATCTTCTCTTTAACACGGAAAATTCGGAGGTCTTGCACCAGCGCTGGTATAATAACTCCACTGACAAGCTCAGCTTCGGACAAAGTCGACAGGTCATTTAAAACTCTTGTCCAGTCGCCATGCTCGTACGGATCAATTCCACCGATTTGACTCAATTTTTCAAGATACTGAGCCTTCGGAACAGGGTCCAGCTTGTCTCGGTACGGTCCATCGCCTTTATGTTTTGTTCGGTCCATTTAACCCTGTGTTTGTGCCTCTGTCTCTGCAGCACGGTGACTAACACAGCTATGACAATAAACTACAACAATGGCGCCGCCGACCCACAATGCATTGCGAGATAACTTGCCCTTTCAAGCTGTATAGTGAGGTTGGAGAGTGCCTCTGTTTGATTGACATCCTCTAGTGCAGACACACACGCCCACCCTCGGTTTGTGACGTCACAAATTGCCTTGTGTTGCAAACCGTGGGTTTTACTGCTCCTGCTGAAGCTGCCACCGTCTTTGTTAAATTACTCTAACACGCGTTTAGGTCATTTTATGCAGTGATACTTCCACACTAGAACAGTGAGTTAAACTCCAAAATAGGCGCCCTTTAATGGAAAACACTGCACTATAATTATCATAGTGGGAGAAATGGGACATATCTAGTGGTTGAAAAGAAAATGGAAATGAACAAATGGGTTTTGTACAAATGGAATTTCTCAAAAGAGGGTAGAGATATTGAACGTCTAGAAAATGGAAACGTGTAAATATCAAATGCTGATGTTACAGACTTATCTGCAAAATGTATATGTGAATGTGCAATGGAAAGCATGTGTAGGAAAACTGAGAGGAGAACATGACCTTTCATCGAATTATTTTTAGTGGAAATGTTGATTTACCACTTCTCCCTTTTCCTGACCTTTTGTATATGACATTTACTATTGTGTTTTCATATTTCAGCCAAATTCAAATGTATTTCTGTTTATTTTGTCTCAGCACACGAATGGCAGTGTTTGCACTCGGATTGTGTGCGGATAACTTATCTCAATAGTGAGTTTGGTCTTAAATCCATTTGAAAAGCTGTCAAGCATTTTAATGCCGCCTCGTTGAGAAGTTGCTGATTAAAATTCTCCCCGGACTGACTTTGTCTAATCGCATGCAACAGATAATAAAATGCCAGACATTTCTGTGATCATAAAAGCAGACGCAACATGATGTGGTATTCATGAAGTCTGTCTCATCTTATAGAATTTGATGTCCATTCAGGAAACAAAATGCTTTGCTGACAAATCTGATCTCAAGGCAACAAATTGATGCCACTTTCCATTACGTGAAATATCAAATCATTTTTTCAGATTGTCAACAGCCAGAATATCAATGTCTATGTGTTAAACCTTGACTAATACAGTTTTTAATACTCTAAATCAAATCAAGCTGTGACATTCATTCAGCATGTTTCTGCAGCCTGAGTGAAAGACAGATTTTAGACTGTATATCCACAAAAGGGATGAAAGTACAAATCACTTAAGTGATTATTAAAGTGTAGTTATGAGCTCATTTTGATTAATCTGGACAGATGTGTGTGTGTGTGTGGGGGGGGCAGTAATTGGACTATGCATGTTGATTTGCAAGGGATGATTAAATGTAGCTTTCATCTTTTCATCTAATTATTCGATCAACTGAAAAAATAATTGACAGAATAATAGTGTGCAAAACATCTGTTAGTTAGCAGCATTAGTCCAGGTCATTGACTTCAGGGGTTGATCTACGCACACATTAAAGGAGACCTATTTTACTTGGTCATTCAAATTAGTGTCACTACTAGAACAGGTTGACAGTCTCAGATGATCCAATGACTGAGCAGTTTCCAGGTAATATTCACTGTGGCAGCTCCTCTTTTCAATCTCTCCCCCAAAACCCTCTGAACAGCTCTTGGCCGTCCAACACAGGAAAGCCCAGACTTCTCTGATTGGCCAGCTGGCCCATTCTCTTATTATTAGCTCTCTGCTAATATAGGAAGTGTCAAACATATGAAAAAAGGGAGGGAATCCTGTTATATGTTGTATGTAATATTCAGTTATTATATCCAAAGAAACATTTTGTTCCCTTAACTTCAAACCATAATAACTGTTGTAGTAATCATAGAAACAATCCATTTGATTAATCACTCAATCAATAATGAAAACAAAACATCTGGCTAAAGAGGGGACAACTATCCCCCAACCATGCGTGTAAACCCAGGGGTGTTAATGAAAGTAACTGCTAATTGCACATTTGTCCACTGGTGGTCTCAAACAACAGTCGAGCAAGCAAACTGTTCATGCATGAACTGCTGCTGAAAAATGGAGCTTGGGGAAGTTCCATAAAAGGCAGGTTTTCTTATTGTTACTATAATCTATTCTACGTGTTGTCGTTGTTTATAGGTCATTATGCTATGATTTGATTGGTCTGCCCCAAATTAGGATGCATGTGGCCCCTGAATTAAAATGAATTTGACACCCCTAGTATAAACCCACATAGGGGTTCTAAAGAGCAGTTGTGATTAAAGAAGCACACTAACTCTGTTTTCTCATTTAATTTACTGTAACACTGTCATTAGTGATGCTGCATTCACCATTTAACAAAGCAAGATACATGCATTTAATTTTGCTCCGAGATTTACTGAGAGGAAAATCATCACGTTCTCTTTCAAAAACACCGGTTCATGGTCTATTCGTGTAATCTTTTGAACATCTGAATTGAGAGCAGAAGATATAATGTTCATTATGATGCTGATATGCCTTAGGACGATTATTGCTTCTTTCAGAAAATGTAACCAAAAGTGGCAAGAAATGACAGATTGTCTCATTGGGCGAACACTTCATCTATAAACAGCGGAGTGTGACATGTGTCTGGATTACCTCAAATCAATCAAATTAAAGGAAGCACATGACTTGATTTTGCAAAGAGCTGAGAATATTTTAAACTCTGCCTTGGACTTGAATGTCCTACAATCTTGAGTGTACCATGAATAATTCTTCAAACTGTCATTCAATATTTAAAACGAGGAGTACTCTGTGAGGGTTTAACACTTGGCATAGTTCTCTGTTATAAATGAATGCCCCCCCCCACACACACACACAAACAGATTCCAAATGTAGAATAAAAAAAAAAACATCAGAAGAAGTTGTAAAAATACACTGACAGTGTACTACTCAATCAGAGAGGTGTTTTGTCGCCAGCAATGGCTGTATGTGGGAATATGTTTATCCTTAAGCATAAGTGTGTTCTCAAGTGTCAAGTTAAAGACAAGTGTGTGTACGTTGCTGGGAGTGATGGCTGACTTGACTCACCTCTGTCAGACCGTGCGCCTGCTTGAGTAAATCAACTCTCCGTCTCTCCGCCTGCCGCACGTGGAAGTCGTTGCTCTGACTCTGGATGATGAAAACAATCTCCCGCAGGTCTGAAGAAACACAAAGGACAGAGATGAGAGACGCACACCGAGATAAGATCCCCAGTCAGAATAACCAAAGTGACTTTTGCTAATCCCCAATATTGGTCTGGTGATAATATCCGGCACATCAAGGTCTTAATTGGCTCGGGGAGAGAGAGTGAAAATGTCACAGCGCAAATTGTGTTACTTAATAAAAGATTAGCAGCCAGGGGAGACTTCCTCTGAGGTGCCGGAACACCCAAAAGGTTGACGCAGCGAGTGTGACACGACTGCACCGTCAGTTAAACTCTGCATTGTTAGCACGTGTGGAGACCAAGGTTAAGTAGGAGCCTCTAGCTCAATAATTTCAGCTGAAAAACAGCTGCCACAATACAGATGACATGTTTAGAAACCATCTTTGCCATTGAGCCAGTGCCGATGCTGTTAATCTTCATGTGAAATCCATTTACAGGGCAGTAATAGTGACACGGCTCGGTGAAGAATGACATTGGCGGCACAAACGGGTCCACGTAAATACTGTGGCTCTCACCGACACCACAAACACAACGACACAAATGGATATCTGAGGGGACGGCAAAAGGAAGTGCCTTTTTGTCTTTAGCTTTGTACAATTAACCACTTCTAAATCCCTCGCATTGAAATAAAGTCTGAGGAACCTGGACTAAATTGCCACCGAGGTGAGGCGAAGTGAGAACTCTAATGTGAACCATCAGAAGAAAAACATCAAGCTTTTTTCAGACTTGACCTTAACTCAGGACAAATGGTTCCAATTTCTTTTCCCTTTTACATTTTTAACATGTTCTTTCACACATAAACAATACAGCCTCTCTTGAAGGACGTGTTCACAGCAACATCAACTGCTCTGGAGGATGCGGGGAAGAGACGAGGGACAAACATGATGTGGTTTGGAGTTTTTGGTTTACAGCACATCCTCACAGGTGTCAGCTTTTATCATCAAAAAAACCTGCTTGACTTGACATGAATTGCGGTAAGTACTGTATCAGATCATGTTGAACCAATTTATCTCAGTGGTCGGGGCAGCATGTAAAGAGAGTCACACACAAACAGTCATGTGAAGTGAGCGTGTGAGACAGACCAAGATTATGTTTGTGGCACATTTTGATGCAAATGCAAATAAAAGCCAGGTGGGCGATGATGAGCAGAGAGCAGTCACACGTGGCAACACATTGGCAAACGTGATACAGACAATGCGCATTGAAATGTTTACAATGTGGGTGTTTTCACCATCTCTGTTGATTTGTACCAAAGATGGAACCACTGTACCAGTGCCCAGTGCAAAGACCCAGTGCCACTATCAACCTACATACATAGACTGATCTCTCCATGCTCCCACACTGGCTCCTCCTGACTCTGTGGACTTCCCACTAGGACACCAGATGGAGATGGTCTGAATTGGACATTTGCTTCCACACATATACGAGTCTGCGGAGAAAGTCCATGACTTCCAAACATCTCTGTCATCAAATCCACATGCTTGTAATTCAAGCTCAAACAAAATCTATGAGTCCCCAAACTGCTTTTTGTTTCTTCTTAATTAGATACCTCAATGTTTGTAGAGAAAACAGCAAGAGGTTCTTTTTTCTGATGATGCTTGGCGATATAAGCTGCAGAAAGGTCTACAATCTTCTCATGGGAAAATCTGACCCGAGGCAATATGAGGAAAAGAGGGGGAGGGCAGGAGCTGACAGGGGCAGGGTTAGATGAATTGCCTCCCGCTCAATTACACTACTTGAACTTCTTCCCTTCCAAGGCTCAGATATTAGCACCTGGGTCAGGGGTAGACGCAGTGTCAGAATACAGTATCTGTGTCACATCTTTTTAATTAAGTGTCTGGTGGGTGTGATGCCGCTTAGCTCGGCTCATAACAATGATCCCATTGATCTTGCAGCGCTGCTGAGGGGGTGGATTCGCTTGCTAAATCTCAGCATGTCTGTCTCCCTGCAGATCTAACCTCCACCTCGAGCTGAGCCGAGAGGCTGAATTTCACCACACCACCTCCAAATGTCCTTCTGCTGACTTCGCAAAATTAACCACCCTTTCTGCTGCATGTCCGCGTGCTCCGACTTAAAGCTGTGCATTTTTTCCCCAAGCCATCGGAGAGCAACCAGCACGATTCTGCACAGCGCAGCAATAACACCCGCTGCATGTGACAGACAGGGAAATCAGATAAGCAGTTTGCCAATCCCTCATTGTGTAGATAATGCGTGGCCCTATGTCAAAGCAAAGGAGAATGAGCGGGTAAAAAAAGAAAGTAATTAAGACAGAATTCACCGGCCTTGGCTCCACACTAATGGGTTTCGATTAATCATCAAGCAACAGAGAGAGGAGGGGAAAAGAAAAAATCCTGTTTTTGCGCCCCTCTCCCCTGAACTCCATCATTCGCGTGTCCTTCTGCTCTCAGATAGAAATCACCTCCGTGTGCTCCGGCGGCGCTCGAGTGGGACCGAAACGCACAATCGATACATCTACTAGTATTTAATTACACAACAAAGATCTAAAACAATGTCCGTGGTGTCAACAATGCCACACAGAACGTTTAAAGGGCTAGAGGTGAGACTATGCAATGATCCCTGCAGGCTGCTGGAGTATAAATTGGACTGGCGAAAGCCATAAATGTTTTCAGGGGAAGATTTATCTAGATTCCAGGAGGAGTGCAGGTGGCTACTGGTGCTGCCAGGCCAATGGCTTTGCTGGCCTTGATTGTGCACTTTCTCCAGGGTCGGGAGATGCTCGACTGGATGAGTGATGGCTCCGTAATTGCTGGAAAATTCTGAGTCGTATTGGAAAATGTGGCTGATGGGGTGTTGTCTCAGATTTGACAGGGTTTTCATATCTTCAAAGAGGTTGACTGTGTTTTCTCCTCATCTGTATGCAACAAAAAGATGCTCTGATGTTACCTCTGGCTCCGATATCAAGTTCAAAAAGATGTGTTGCTTTATTGTCAGTGAGAAGTGAATTGGATTACTGTTAACGTGGTGTTCCAAATGTTGCTGATATCGATGTCAGGCTTTTATTTCAGCCGTCAACAATACAGTTAGTTTCGAAAAGGAGCTTCAAAGGTTTTTATCAGAATTTGTTTGTAAAGCCTCAGGAAGCCCATTTATTTTTTTACTTCACTGAGGTTTGAGGCTGAAAGTTGAAGGTGCAGTGTATACGATTTTGGCCATTTTTGTCACTTCTAAAAATATCAGCAAACAATTATAGATGGACATTTGCATGTGTCATTTTTTCCCCATTACCTTTCAAATGAGCCCATAAATGGGGCCGCCATGTTTTTACAGTGTGGACATTTTGAGTTTGAATGAAAGTCGACCACAGGTTCTCCTGCATGCTCAGAAGAGTGAAGGTGAGGTGTTGGTTACAACATGCCACTTCACCCCTAGATGTCACCAAATCCTACACACTGTACCGTGAATCAATTCATGTATACCTGAAAATAGGACATTGGTTCCAAAAGATCAGCGATAGAACTAATGGCGACAGCCCTTAAAAACAATACTGGTCACCCCCCAGTTTACACCACCCCATCGTATAAAGTGTGCGAACTGCGTCAGACATTTCAACATGTTGCATGCGTTTGGTAAATACGGATTGAAAATGACTGCAGGTTCCTGAAGATATCAAGCCACCTCAGTGCAAGTGACAAGCATCATCCCGGTCCTTGTTTGTCTGCCCGAGTGTACTCCCCCAGTATCCTGTCTTGGCCGCTTCAATAAAAAGAGGAGAAAAAAAGACCACACTGGCCTTGAAATATATTGGTTGAAATGAGTCACAGGAGAATTCTGCCATCCTCTCGCTGATCTGAGGCTTCTCTCCGTGTACGGAGCCAGTCTTTGAGGGCCATCACCACCTGGTCTGAGGCAAACTCTTTGTGAAAGCTCCGGGTTTCGTGCGCACTCACTTCCTCACAGTCCTTGCATACGAGGGGACCGGCTAATGTGTGTTTGTATTCTTAGGTATGTGGGAGTTGTAGCAAATATGTCCGCTCAAATGAAGACTGTGAGCTCCTGTTGTGGGCCGGCCCTGCGGTGCTGTCACCTCACTGACACTGATCAATGGTGACACTTCCTCAGAGCAGAATAACAGTCGTTGCCAAGTGGCAGAATGGCTGCGAGCATGCTGACCTCCAGGCTTTCCCGCACCTCTTGTCATTTCCATCAGCGTCACAGGGCAGGTGTGTGTGGTCACCTCGAATGGGACGTTAAGGAACGACCCACAGTGTCCCCGTCCACCATTATACAGATTAACTGAATGTGTGGGTGAATTTTGAAGAGCAAGAGTATTTTGAAATCTAGCTCAGAAACAGACAAAGCTTAGGGAAGGAGATCAATAGCGCAATTTCAATGACACATATATATCTGCAAAAACTCTACAGGGATGAGTTTCTGGGAGTGAGGCCATGAAGCTATGCTGGGAACAATGAAACTGTCATGACAGTTCCAGAGCTGCTCAATGCCAGCACATATTCAGAGATGACAGAGGATGTCAATAGCTCATTTCCATAGTCAGCGGGCGCAACTCCCCATCCAGTGGCTGATTGCATTGGTGTAAAATCTGCTACACTCCACTGAGTCACATCATTGGACTCCCCAAGACAAGATGGCAGAGAATTGGTCTCTTACTGAGAATTCCTCTCCAATACCGCCTTTACTCACGTCCGGTGCATCCGAGACACGTTGGCATCCAGAGAAAACGGATGCAGTTTCCTGGCCAAACTAGCCTTGACCGCCACACTAGACGGCACTGGGATTTAAGAGCCAATCCGCAGCCATTTGCCGTTATTCAATCGGGAAGCCTAAATTCAATATCGCCAACTTTTTAAGGCCATTCGTGGTTTGATGTAGCCATAAAATATAATTCACTTTCCCCGTAGGCGATCATCTGGTGCGAGGCAGGCCAGCGTGTCCTGCAGCAAGCAATGATTTTCCATCAGCCAGCTTCTCATATTAATACAGACTTATAATTGCTTTGCACAGGATCAATAGAGAACATAGTGTATTTAACTTTCATCTTACTCCCGAAAAGGTCAGTGTCATAAATATCTCAGTAAAACAGAGAGAAGAAAATAGCAGGCAGGGAAGTAGGGGAAAATGAGGAGGGGAACTAACCGTGTGTGTGTGTGTGTGTGTGTGTGTGTGTGTGTGTGTGTGTGTGTGTGTGCGTGTGTTTGTGTGTGTTTTAAGGGACCTTCAACCCCTAAACCTGGGTTGAGGGTTGGAGTCAAGGGTGCAGTGTGTAGGATTTCATGACATCTAGAGGTGATGTTACATGCATGAATGTTGCACCCTTACCTTCTCCTTTCCCGCATACAGAAGGACCTTGGGTGTAGGAGAGCTAAACATATGCTTAGTTTGTCCATTCTGGGCTACCATTAAATTGATGTGGTGCAAAATGGCAGCCTGGAGACCCACTCCTTCTGAAAAGTACCAATTCATCCAGGTGATTATACACTCATAAAATATCAGTCTAATTATTTTGAATTGCATTGCTGCCACAGAAATGGAAATAATGTGATGGGTGGGGGATATAAAGTGTCATTGATTTCCGCACCTACGGAAGCACCCACAGAAGCACCCACGTTTGTGTGTGTGTGTGTGTGTATGTGTGTATTTGTAAAAATGAGGGGTTACGCTTGAGGAAATCAGGCAGAGAGAAAAGTTATTCACCTGTAAATACTGCTGTTCTCTCCAAGTAACATAAAACACACATACAACACAGAATGGCCCTCAGCCGAGTGGACACATCCACCGTGGTGCTCAATCCTGCTTATGACCATCTAGTTCTTATTGTAGAACTATAAAAGAAGGGGAGGCTGTCCAGCCCACAAGACTTCATCATGCAAACAGATCAAAGGAGGAAATAACACACACACAGGTACAAACACAACCTCTGAGGCAGAGGCGACAATCACACGACAGATGCGGCACGTAAAGGGTCGGGGGGGGGGGGGGGGGGAAAAAAGGCCCTGGGGGGGGGGGAATAAAGGCTCTTCAATCTGTGATAGGCACTAATTAGAGGTTCTCTAGACTTCAAGGCTCTGTGGACACTGTTCTGTAGACTAATGAGAGCCCAGCCCAACCCTTAGACCTCACTTAGCATCAATAATTCAGGGAGCAAAGGCAATTAATGCTTCACCAATTCCAGCTTTTACCCACCGAACACATTCATTTCCCATTACCGTATTTCAAACATTGATGTGACAACACTCGGAAAGTAGGGGTTGTAATTGCAGTGTAACTCATGAAAGAATGCACGACACACCCGTAATAAACAGTGCGGCAATAATCTTCAACCAACACACTGTAACTACTGTCAATAGCCATCATGTCAATGCAAATGTCTAGTGCCAAGATATGAATAATAATGAGTACAGGTGACAGTAAAATGCAAAATCAATATCTTATGAAATGCATGTGGGAGCCACTCTCGGGGGGGGGGGGGGGGTTTTAGCATATCACGGGGCAAAGGGGCAAACTCACACCTATGGCCAATCAATATATAATTCACCTCTCTCTGTCCTGCATGTGTTTTGGAGGTGGTCAGAGGAAGCCCACACACATGGGGAGACAACACTCACATGTTAACCCTTTCATGTGACAGTGCTATTTATAACAAAAAATATGAAATATTTGATTCATCAAATTACACCAATATATCTGAATATATATATGATTATTTAGTGGGTGTTTTAATATATCAACAAGTCTTCAGCCATGTGCAGAGATGATGGAAAGTGGTGACAGGCAAACAGGCAAGTACTCGGAGTTTGTTAGAAGCTAAACAAGCAGAGTTCGACGTGTGAACAAGATGGCTTGCTGTAACATTTAGTGTTTCTGCTATAGTGTTGGCCTCTGCGCTGAACTATCAAACCTTCAATACATTCAAGACAAAAACTCTCAACTCACACATCCAATTTGTGCCAATGTTTTTTTCTTTCTAACGCGGACACAGAACCAAGTGTGATTTAGTTTTCTACAAAACCGTCAGTACAAATCCGACTCATGCCCTGAGTCAGATTGTGGATTTGTGGCTTTGCAAACAGATTCAACGATCAAATCTAAAAGCAAAGTTACTGAGCATCGAAGAGAGCATGAGAGAGGAGGGAAGAAACACCAATTTGTGCTTCGTTGCAGAACCAATAAACACAATGCAGCCAGGCAAAAAGATCAATAACTGACTAGACACTTATTCTTTTTGTTTCCTGCAACTTTGGAGACAAAAAAGTTCTCAGATGAATACATCATGTCTGAATCAAGAACTAACTTAATGCTATTCTTCTAAATTCACCTCCTTCAAATACCACACCGAGTGTGTATGGATGTGTGTAGGAGTAACATCAGGGGAGTCAAACTCATTTTAGTTCCGGGGCCACATGCAGCCCAATGTGATCTCAAGTGGGCCTGACGAGTACAATCAGAGCATAATGACCTATAAAAAAAAACGAAAGTCCTTTCTCAATAATTGATGGATTTTTCCCTTTGTTTTGATGCAAAAAAGGAGTCGAGTGAATCGAATGAAAATACTCTGCATCAACATGTAAACTGATATAACTCCCTTAAACCAAGTATAGTTTTTTTTATACTTTACAAAATCATCCCGTCCCGGCCTCTAGTGGCTGCATGTTTGGAGCCTCTTTGTTACATACATATACTGCACGTGTATGTGTTGACATTTGCTTATTTTTCAATACCGACACTGAATTAAGATCAAAATGCAACCAGTGCACTTATTGCACTTCAATGCCCTTTAGTTGCAAACATGGACCTGAGTTACAGTAGCGAGTTTTAACAATAGAAGACGTTCCCTTTATATGTGTTGATGAAGTCTGTTCCTCAGGCTCTTAAGCGAGTGTCTTCCTTTCAGGGATTTACTCATACAAAAGGAGTGTGCGGCACAAAAAGGCCACAGGAGTCACACTGCTCTTTGTTGTAGAGATGTATAATAGTGTAGGTACCCCGCAGTGTGTTCATACAAAAGCAGTTTACTGTGTAAATAACACCTTATCTGATTCTGATGTAAAGAAAACACCATTATTCACCTGGGATTTGGAACCTTGTAGCTGCCTCAAAGAAATACTGAGCGATTACCTCACATGGGTCGCAGCCGCTTCGAAAGAAACCAGCCAGTAACACCTTTTGATGTGAGCCTCTTCGTTAAAGCGAATAGAATTCTGGCGTTTTCTTCATTATTCTTGTTTTGAGTTTCTTCCCACGGACAATATTCTCTGCAGGTGAGCGCTGCTTTTCTTCTGCGACAAAAGGAATTACTGTGGCGGTGGCAGATAGTGCGGCTCCATTTTTCAGATCGCTGTCTGTTTGTGTTCCCTCCCTGTGCCCCGGTGCCAAATGAGAGCATTATGAAGTTGCTTTTATGTGATTTTGCGTCTGTGGTGACCCAGTTGAATGAACAACAGGCAGAGGTCCAGGAAACTGGCTCCAAAGTCCTCTGCAGGCTCCCAAAAAATCTCTCTCAGACGCTGATTGTGCGAGCCCCCTGAAGCATGAAAGGCATGCACCAGCTCTTTTTATTTGCTCTACTTATGAAATTCCTGGTCGCAGTAAAATCAATCAAAGGACTGAACTGTATCTATGAAAAAAATCTGGGGAACCCTGAACATTTAATTTCAGAGACATGCATCAGACAATAGTGCTTTATTCGATATTCAATTTATATCATTCTCTATCTTTTATTTAAACATAGCGCCCATTGTTCTATCGAGTGAATGCGTGTTTCAGCCGGTCCAGTGTACTCATTCACTAAAGAATACTCGGTGATAATCTCGTTGAATGTCAACCAGCATTGATTCAAATAACAAACTCGAGTGCAGAGTCCAGAAAACCGGCTGTTCTATGAATAGGGGCAATATGGGAACACAGACTGCACATTGGATCACAATAGATCCTTAAAGTTCTAGTGTGACTGATTTAGATGGGAGATTATCAACATTTCTATTGGCAAAAACTGAATACAAAGTAATTAGACAGACTGTTTCATTAGTGGATGATCACTTCATTTAGGAAAAATGATTTTTATACATTTACGTGAAACAGTAACAGGACCAGAAACAGGTCTTTTGCCATGTCATAACTCTGCAGGCCCTGAATGAACAAAAAATACCTTACATCCTGCAAATAACAACATGTGAATTGGCATAAACAGGGTTTTAAAAGAACATGGGACTATCTGCTGGGTATTGGTTTTGAAATAAGAAAGTAAGAAACTTGTGTGAAAATGTTAACTTCTACTTAACCACAATGTTGTCACTGGATAAGGAGCCAAGGAAAGTCATTATTGATGACACAATATTATTTGCTGTTGTTTGCATTGTAAAGCTATGCTATTATAATCAGGAAATATTCAGTAAACTCGAAATACTTTAAAATTAAATTAAATTAAATTAAAATAGTTTTATGTTCATTATAAAAAAAAAAACATGACAACATGTTTTTGAAAACAAAACATGCAATCAACTAGCAACTGCCTCAGAAATCCTCATTACTTAAAAAAAACAATTTAATTATTTGGTCATGACAAATACACACAAAGAATCACAAACAATAACAATAATAGGAGCCAATGTCATATTAGATTAATGACATTAGTGAAAAAAACGGCTAATCCACAAATCTGAGAAGGCAAAGCCTCAAAATATTTGGCTTAATAAATAATTAAAAAGTCAATTAAAATGTCAAATGCTCTCTCTTGGTTGACAAAAAACGAAATAATTAAATTCTGTGCATCAAACGTAAAAGATATTTGCACAGCAATTTGCACGCTGTCAATTGGAGGATTATTTACTGCTGTTTGGTTGTCTGGATTTTGATTCAACTAATTAGAAAGAAAACAGGACTTACCCAGCTGATCATTGTGGACCACATGTGTATCGTCTTGGCTCTGAAAAGACAGCAAGACATTTCAATAATTACAGCAAGAGAAAAAAGCTGCTGAAACACATCTTCAAATAACGACCTACATAAATCCACTTTTCAGTTCCACAAAGACGTAGAGAATGGGCTGTGTGAAGATGCAGTTTGAGCTAAACACTGTTTCCCCCTCCTAATCACTAATTAAGACTTAGCAATTCTAAAAATGGAAAACCTCTATGGGTTATTTGGAGAAATAATGAGCTATCCCGACGTCATTAGTACTTCCTAATTGTGTGGATTTTGTGCCTGCAGTATTTAGGCTTTGAGCTCAATTAAAGCTTTGAACACTGTACCACCTCCAGAGCTGTCAGCACAATGCCGACCACGGAGAGACGAGCAAATCAATCACGAGCCGTGCAAACTTTGAAGAGTCGTCTTTTACCGCGGCCGTACAGAGGGAATCTTTCAGGCTGGGGAGAAGGCGAGAGACGCCTGAGTTCCGGCGGCTTCCAGAGCTCCGGAGCTGGAGCGGCAGAGTATTAATAGATAATGACAAACCCAGGCCTGTTTTGATTTATGACTTCCTCTAGACTAACAATCATTTCACTGGCAAGCTGTTGCAGCCTTCAGAGAGATTAACTAAGTCGTAAATTTACAGGGAGGCTGGTGTGGTGCAGTGGTTACACAAAAATCACTGTAGTTTGGTGGCAGTGGTGTGTGAATGGAACATGCCATCTCAGCACTTTTAGAGGACAAACCAATTTTCATTAGAGAGAACATCCTTCGATTTTAGCCAAATTTGATTTTGAGTCATTTTGCGCGACTGCCTTGGCAGCGCATCACTTCGCATGAAACTGTTTGCGTGACATACTCATAAAACCTTGATTGAAGCCTTTTGACATGACATTTGTTTTTTTAAAACCATGGAAGAAACTTTGCCAACTGTGATGAAACATGCAGCTACGACTTGTGCATGTGCCGCCGCCGCCGCCTCTCTTATTTTCTCCGATGATCAGAGTTGGAGGTAAATATATGCACAGGCAGACAAGATCATATCAGGGTGATTTAATTCAGTGGCTACGGGACATCAGCTTAATTGGACTCAGTAGCATTAGTCATGCCCACAAGGTTTCCGTCTCATCGTATCACACACAACTCGTCGGAAATCATTACCTTCATCAAGGAGAGCGACGTCACCGCAAGCAAAATATATGCATCTTCTAAAGCAGGAGGATGTGACTTGTAATCAGGTAAGTTACAAGTAACAAAACATTGAAAAAGTGTAAATATACATGCATAAATAACAACGGCCGAAAATAGGGGATAGGAGCCAACGATCATACAACAGATTCTGGAGCATCAAGATCAGACGCCAAATGATACGGATTCTAATATTAGGAGGGAAAAACACCTCAAAACATTATCCTTAACAAATTGCTCAACAACAAAGCTTTTATTTTCGTATATCGTATGTTTTCAAAACAACCTCGTATATAGCATTTCCATTGTATTCTATTCTAGTATTATTATTTCCATTCGTTCAAGGATAAATGAATGTAGAGCTTATTTTATGCAAAACATTTTCCAATACGTATGTACCTTTTATAATGGAATTTTAAATGGGCAAAGCTTCCTATATGTTTGTATCAAAACCATATCATAAAGATACTCTTGTAACTGCTGTTTGCAGTGAGAGTGGTATTTACCTAAAACAGATTTCTCCCTCCACAAAACATAATGGATCAACAATTTACACCATTTTCCATTATTAGCACAATTTTACGTGTCCTAGCCCTGGTATCATCACAACACTGTGTGCTAACAAGGGCAGTGAATTGTGTTTTTGCTGATGTCTGTCTGATTTCTCCTTATGCAACTGGTATATCTACAATATGCACTACTGTTGCTTTTGTCCAAGTATTTCCAAATTTCACCTTTTTCTGGTCAGAGCTACCAGAGCAAAACAACAAAAGTGCACGAGAAGTGACACCCTGCACGAATAATGTCAGCTACAATATAGAACTGAACTAACATAATAACCTGAACCATCAAGGGCACACACAAGTGATTAGACTGACCTATCATATTCATATCATTAACACAATTAATAAAGTGAAGTTTTTTATAAAGTGACGCACATGCAAAAATAAATGCTGACTCTGATATGAGAAAATAAAATGGCTCAGCAGATAAATATGTCGGATACTAATCAGGACATTGGAGGCTGTGAGTGATGAGTCTCAGGTACAAAGTTTTTCACGGCGCGTCTTCCAGCACAACCCTCAGAGCGGGAAGAGACAGTCAATCAGTTCACTGTCGATGCAAAACAAAATAAATAAAGA
>JAFBJT010109354.1:52048-69846 GCA_016785325.1 Chascanopsetta lugubris
TGTTTGTGCGAGTGTGTTATGATATAAAATGTCCAGCAGAGGAAGGCAGACAATGGAATAAAAAGTGGAGGTGTGTAATGATATAATTTGTCCAGCAGAGGAAGGCAGATCGTGGGGAAGAGTTGTGCTGAAAAATAATATGGTTAGTTGTGAGTTTCAAACCCAGGTCCCTGTGGTGGCAAGAAGACACTTAATTGGGAGAGCTATTGAATAGCTGATGTTGCAATAGAAAAGTAGTATTTTTGTATGATGGTGAACAGATGGCAGATGAGGAACTTGAGTTTATTGATAACAGTGATAGGGTTGATTTGTATGGAAGCAGATAAATCACAAACAAATAAGAAAGGAATGCAATCAAATACAGATGTAACAATAAGAAAATAGTAAATAAATAAATACAAGAAAATAATAATAATAATGATACAATTATTTAAAAAATAAATGAAAAATAAAAATGAAGATTAAATAATAATAAAATTACGTGGTCTGATGACTTGTAAGATGGCAGGACGGCTAGGGAACTTGATATGGTACATGTTTATTTGTTAGTTGGGGAGGTCTGACAGCTGCAGAGCCTGTGGAGGTGAAAGGGGAGGTGAAAGGACAGGGAAAGAGGGGGAAAGAGATGGTTACGGTTAGGTGGGGGAGGGGTGGGAGAGGTCAGGATAGGTTGAGGTTAGGCAAGGGGTCAGAGGTCTGAGAATGAGAGAGAGAGAGAGAGAGAGAGAGAGAGAGAGAGAGAGAAGGAGAAGAGAGAGAGAAGGAGAGGTGGTTAAGGTTAGGCAGGGGAGGGTGGGGTTGAGGTTAGGGATGGGAGTGAGGTGGGGGTGGTCAGGTTAGGGGAGAGGAGGGATGGGTCAGAGGTCAGGGAGCGAGGGAAAGAGAGAGGACAAGGAAGAGAGAGGGATGGAGAGGTGGTTAAGGTCAGGCAAAGGAGGGTGGGGTTAAGGTTAGGTTTAGGGTGAGATGGGGGGTCGGGTTGAAGTGAGGAGGGGGGAGGTGTGTGTGTGTATGTGTGTGAAGGTGTATGTGTGGGAAGGTGTATGCGTGTGTGTATATGTGTGTGTGTGTGTGTGTATGTGTTTGTGTGTGTGTGAGTGTACGTGTATATGTTTGTGAGTGTATATATGTATGTCTGTGTGTTTGTGTGTGTATGTAGTAATATGGGTTGTCCACCAGAGGGAGGCTGGTGGGGGAGTGAGTAGTGAAGGGTTGAGGTGAGGGGTGGGAGTGGTCAGGATAGGTTGAGGTTAGGCAGGGGGAGGAGGGGGGCAGAGGTCAGGGTAGGAGGGAGAGAAAGCGAGAGAGAGAGAGAAGAGGAGAGAGAGAAATATAAGGAGAGGTGGTTAAGGTTAGGCAGGGGAGGTTGGGGGTGAGATAGAGTGGAGGGAGTAGGGAGTGGTTCAATATTAAAGGTGCAGGTAGGGAGTCTAGAGAAGGAAGCTGGGGCTGTGGAGAAAAGCGAAATGAGTTAGGAAATGAATGGATAGATGTACTGATGATGATGATGGTGAATACATGGTGGAGTGATGGGCGGGGTCTGGTAAATTGACTAATTAGGGTCATTGAGGCCATTAGGAACTGTAGTGTTGAGTTTTTGAATCCACATTTTCTCCACTCTGCGTCTCTGTCCAGTGGTCACATGCCTCAAGGCCGAGGATGATTAGTCCATCGGCAGGGTGTGTTTGGAAGTGGGAGATGATGGGGGTGGACAGTCGACCTTTCCCGATGTTATACAGGTGTTGGTGGAGGCAGAGAGCTGGTGGGTGCCGTGTTTCGCCGATGTAATGAATTTTGCAGTGAGTGCACGTGCTTATGTACTATGCTGTGGGAATTGTGTGTGAACAGACTGCGACTGTTGGTTCTGAAGGGAGGGGAGGGACGTCTGCGCAGTGGAGAAGTTATTTTTGATGGCTTGGTGGAGGTTGGTGATGCGTTGTGAGAAGGTGGAGACCAGGGGGATGAGGGGCAGAGGGTCCAAGGTGAGTGGGTGGGTTGTCGAGGTTGGTGCGGTGGTGGGTGGAGGTGGTTGCGAGGCGAGGCTGTGACGACCGTTGTTCATGGTCTGGGACGAGACGTGATGTGGTGAGGAGCGGGCAGGAACGAGTTCTGCCAGGGTGGTGTTCTTGATGTTACGGAGGAAGCGTTTTGAGTAGTGGTGGGTCCTAAGGCTCTGGAAGAGGGTGTGGGTGGATATATGGAAATCTGCTATGTGGAAAATTCCTTCTAAATTTTGGGGAAGATGTAGAAGTAGCGGGGTCGGGGGTCGTCGGGCTGGAGAGGTAGTGTTTCTGTTTTGTTGTGATGAATTTGATGATATGTAGGGTGTCGAGGATGGACCGAATTTGTTGTTGTGCCTGCGGTTGTGTGCTGGATGGGATAGATGTGTAGTATTTAATGTCTGAGAGTTGTCTGTTAACCTCCAGTAAATATTGCTGATGGTCCATGATGACCGGGCCCGGCGTTCTGAGGTGTTAAGGTTATCCAGGATGTCTCTTGGTGGTCGGTAGCGGCGTAGTGTGGTGTGGTGCAGTCTGTTTTTATTCTAGCATCCAGATGGGAGCTGGCTGGTTCCCAGCTGGATGGGTGTGTGAAAATGATCGATGATTTTGATTCTCCGGTGGTAGTGGTGGATGTTGGAAGTTCCTCCCAGTTGTGATGTTGTGGGCAGGGGATGAAGGAGAGGCCCCTTTCCAGGGGGTGAATCTGGGTGTCTGTGGGAATGAAGAGTGTGGAGAGGTTGAGGATGTTGGATGCTGAGTCCCATCCCAGATCCGGACGGGTCGATGGGTGAGATGGGGGTCCGGTTGGGTTTCATTGTAAGGGAAAACACAGTTGCTTGCACTAGTTGTTAAATATGAGTGTAGGTGGTCCAGTTAATGTTGTCGTGCTCGGTGTGGAAGTTCTCGTGTGGGATCTCTAACAGGCAGGGGAAGTAGGTGGAGATGGCACTGTTGAGGATCTTGAGGTGTTCTTGCTGTGTGATGGTGAGGTGAGGGGAGTGGTTTAGGATAGGAAAGTAAATGTCTGCATTGGGGAAGGTCAAATGTGCCGTCTTGTACAGAGATTTCAGTTATTTTATGGACGTACGTAGGGGTTCCTGGTCTTTGTTATTGATGCCGATGGACATTATGATGATCTTTGTGTTGGGATGGATTGGGGTTTTCTCACAGACCTTGCGGAAATACCAGATGTTGGCCCCTGGGTAGCTGTCGAGTTGGATGTTGGGATGTGTGTGAGGGGGGATTTGATTCATGTTAGAATCCCCCAGTACCAGGATGGGTTTACGGCCCCGGAAGGTCCAGTCTTGGTCAGGCGGGCAATGTGGTAGGTGGGTTTGTAAGTCTTGGGTGGGGAGAGTGAAGAGGAGGCAGGAGATGGTGGAGGGGAGGGGCCCAGATCCTGGCTGTGAGGGATGGGAGAGATATGGGATATTTGGCTGGACAGTGAGGCCTCCTGTGGGTTGTTATGAGGGGAGGGTTAAGATTCGAGTTTAGGCTCAGCTGGGTTGGCTGTAGTGGCCTGTGTCATCATTTCCACTGCCCCTTTAATCATGTCCTGTTTGGCCGAGGTGGAGACTGAGGGAGTCTGCTGTCCAGCCGGGTACGGGAGGGGTTCTGATGTGGGTGGCGACGGGGGACCAAGGGAGGAATTATGAAAATGTATGAGTGAGCAATGAGTGTTCAGTTATATGGAGGGAATCGAGATGGATTGAAGACTTGAATTTAGATGGGGGGAGTGTTGAGGGGTTGCCATGGATCGCTGGACACTGCAGCCCTAGACCTGAAAGAAAAAGGCATCGTAAGGTGGGGAGAGACTCTTACCTGACAGCCGGCTGGAGAAGGAATAAGAAGAGGACGCCTCAAAGATGTTGACCAAAGTGAGGATTGAACCCGGGTCCGGGGTGGCAGTCGGTGTTGTAGATCAGCGAGCTCGTGCCAGATGGTGTCTTCACTTTTGGCCAGGTGGAGAAGGCCTGGTTGAGAGATACTCTGAAGGTGGCCCGGTGGTGTTGGGTGGAGGGGGTGGGTGATTTTGACTCCCTCTTCGGAGTGACGTCCTTCCTGTGGGAAGAGTCTATTGGAGGTTCCGGGGACCAGCAGAACCTCCACTAATGGTCCCAGGGTCAGGATAAAAGTGTTTTAGAGTTAAAACGCGGGGCTCCAGATGCCCCAGCCGGGGCCCGTGGAGTCCTCCCAAACGATATGCTAACTTTAATGTTAAAATAGGACACAAAAAGAATCAAAAGTGGGGCAAAGGCCTGGTAAAATTTAGTTTAAAAACTGGAATAGAGTTTTGCAGGGCCGAGCGGCAGTGCCTGACGTTTCGCAGCGTAGCTGCTTCTTCAGAGGTAAGAGGGAACTGAGTGGGTTAGGGTTAAGGTTAGGCTAGGGTTAAGGTTATGCTACCGGGATGATCTGTACATGTATATGAAGCACAAAATTTGTAGTTTTAGACATCTAAAAAACACTAAGATTTAGATCTCAATCCTTTTTTCTCCTTTTCTCCGAAGGCCGTAACTCTGGAATGCTTGTTGCTATCTTAATGCTCTTGACACTGATATGAAGCACACATCTTCTAGTTTAAGAGACATGTTGAAGTTTGTCTCTATCTTACAGGGTTGAAGAGATGCGGCCACTTGAAACAACATACAATTTCTATTTTGGGCATTTTTTGCCTGTCTTCTGATGGCCGTAACTCTGCAATGCTTCATGCTACCATGATGATCTGTACACCGATATGAAGCAAAAATCCTGTAGTTTTAGACATATGAAAAAACACACAATATTTTTATTATTTTAGCCCTTTTTTTCCCTTCCCTTCAATTTTTATGATTTTCATATGTCTAAAACTACAGGATTTGTGTATTAAAAGATATTTCATCAGGGGAGGGATGATAATATAGATTATGATAAATTAATTAACATTATTAAACCTTTTTATGAGATTTGAGAATGAGTCTTGCCTTTGTGTGTCGTACTCTAGTGTGAGACCATTGGGCCAGCCCAGGTTGGTGATGATAAGGTCTGTAAAATGTAAAATACAAAAAGTTATTAAATAAACAAAGTCTTATAATACATTGCTAGCTAGATAAAAATATCTGCAACAATGTAGTACTAAAATATGATCATATTAATGGTGTAACACAGGTTTTGGTAACTTGCTTTTGGTGTAGCAGGGAAATTTTAAAGAAACTTTAAACAAAAGGGTCATTTATTTCGAAATGTGTTAATATTAACAGTGGCAATTAGCCCTAATCCCGACCATAACAGTAAAGAGACTCAAATATAGGCATATAGTCAATAAGCAATAAGTAATAAATGCTATTAAAACAAATGTCAGTATAATGCTCCATCATAATTGTCATTTGGCCTGCATTCTTGACCTGCAACTCAAGCACTTTGAACATGCTTAAATCCTACTTTCTATGACTTATTATGGATCATGTAGAGAGGACGAGCATGACCTCATTTTGTGTGTTTTATTTCTTAAATGAATTAATTTTACTTATTTTAGTATAATTACATTAATTGATATGTACATGTAAGCAGCATTTTAATGTTGCCAATGTACAACTAATTGAAACAACTGTAATGTAATCTATAGCAATGCACATTTTATAAATTGACTATAAAATATATTTAAAAAAATGATTATTTGATATGAATGTAGCAAGCACAATATTTCCCTCAGAAATGTAGTGAGTGTGATCTGTTGTGTAGGTCTAGATGTTGATATCCCTCAATAGAAGCATACTTAAGGCACCAATGAGACTATGGAGTTCAAGTGAGTGATGGCGTCTATCGGGTTGTCAAGTGGGCGCCCTCCTTCACGGATGTTTCGCTGATCAACCCACGACACCTCTAGAGGTTTCAGCAGTGAGTCCCAGCGTCCCAGGTTCACTCCCTAGATGCCATCAGCTCACTTGAAGGCCCAGGTCGGATCCTTTCTTTTCATCCATAACCACTGGCTCCCCTTTTCAGCAGCCCTGGAGAGGTTCTTGACAGCCTGCCTGTGGGCCTTCCCTCGCACTCCCATCTCTCTGAGTAGCCTGGATGGTGAGGTGGCTATGAACCCTCTGCAGCCTACTTCCACCAGGCAGACCTTTGTTTTCCAGTCTTGTTGCTGAGCATCACAAGTTCAGCGTATCTCAGCTTCTTCCGCTCGTAGGCTTCCTCCACTGCACCCTCCTAGGGCATCGTGAGCTCTATGATATAGACGAGCTTGAGCGAGGGTGACCACAGAACAAGGTCTGGACGCAGGTTGGTGGATACGATCTCAGCTGGGAAGCAGAGTTTCTTGCCCGTGTCTGCCAGCAGCTTCCAGTCCCGTGCTCTGCCCAGTTGCCCAGGGACAGCTCTTATGGTGGCGAGGCTGGCTTGACCCTCCCAAACAAATAGTGTTGGCTGCCAACGGGATGACAGGGGAGGAAGGGCGTACGTGCATGTCCGTCGAGTTTCCAGCACTGCTGCAAGGCACTTAAGGACCTGGTCGTGCCGCCAGGTGTAACGGCTTTAGGTGAGGCTGGTCTTACATCCCACTAAGATGTGCTTTAGTATTGCTGGACTTGAACATAGAGGGCATGTGGGGTTTTCGCCATACCACTGGCTTAGGTTTGCAGGAGAAGGCAAGACATCATAAGCTGCCCTGATGGTAAAGCTCACCCTGGATGCCTCCATCTCCCACAGGTCTTTCCAGGAGATCTTCCTCTTCTCCACTCCTTCCCATGCCATCCATTGCCCTTGCTTTACCTGCAACACGGCTTGTGCGCGCCTTCCTGCTTCCTCTTCCCACCGTACCTCCTGTACACCAGCTTGCGTCTCTGAGCCGGATTGGCATTGCTCCAAGCTGGTGTACAGGCCCTGAGGCTAAGACCACTCCTCCCCTCCTGAACTCTTCCCACGATGTCATAGACTTCACGACTTCATAGAGGGTTAGTGGCCACAGGAGACATGGAAGTAGTCCGTACTGCATGCACCAGAGCTTCAGCTTGCCCGGAAGCAGTGTTCCGTTGATGTTCTCCAGGCCACTGGTTATCTCCTTCCTGAGCTGCTCTACTTACTCTTTATCTTTGAGGGAGGCATCAAACCAACAACCTAGGCTGTTCACAGGCTTCTCGGAGACCGTTGGAATGGGTTCCTCGCCAATGTGGAAGCGGTGGTCTGACAGCTTTCCCTTGACAATGGAGATGCTTCTGGACTTGCTCGGCTTGATATTCATGTGAGCCAACTCAATGTTTTCCTGGAGCTTTCCTAGTAACCGTACTGCACAAGCCTTGGTCATGGTCAATGTTGTGAGGTCATCCATATAGGCTCTGATCGGTGGCAGCCTCAGCCCAGGTCTTACTCGCTGTCCGCCAACCACCCATTGAGAGGCCCATATGATGACCTCTATGGCCGGGGTGAATACCAGCGGGGAGATGGTTCAGCCGGCCATGATTCCCACTTCCAGATGTTGCCATGCTGTGGTGTACTCTGCTGTTGTCACACAGAGCTGGACGTCCTGGAAGTAGGCCTTGACAAGGGTTGTAAGAGCTGGTGGGACCCTGAAGTAGTTGACAGCTGTCCACAGGAGGTTGTGAGGGACTGAGCCAAAGGCGTTTGCGAGATCCAGGAACACCATGTGGTGGTAGTGTAAGTATATAAAGCATAAAATGGAAATATTCAAGTAGAAGACAAGTACTTTGTACAAAGTAATTTGTAATTTACTACAGTACTGGAATAAATATACTTAGTGTTCACACAGACTGTAATTTTGTTATTAATGTGTTGTACTTACTTGTTTATGAATGTCCTGGCAGCCATGTCAGAGGTGTGTTTCAGAGTTTAGAAAACTTGAGCAAGAGAAGAAGATGGAAGAAATTATCTGCAGCATAAGTAAGTCAATCATGTTAACTCTTGCTATTAAGGTTATCACGTGACAACCAGGGTTTCCATTGTCATGAAGAGTTTACATCAACATTTCTTTTATCGTTTTTGTTTTTCAGAGCCAGAAGACAGAGTCGCTCGAGGATTTCTTTAAAATGTTGCTAAGTACCAGGAGAGCCCTGCAGCCTTGATCTGCTCTTCACAGAAGGCTCTTCGGGAGCTCTTTCCCAATAGTGGCCTGTTTCTGTCATCCTTCAAGCTTGCCTCCATAATTCAACCAGCCTTCGCCTTTTCCATCGCCTTTTTGAACACTTCTTTACTGCATAGGAGTGTACCAATGCTGTGGCTTTTGGACGACATGGCAAGATACTAGAGGGGGAGCAGCTGCTTGACCAAGATGAAGTTGATGGAATTCCGAGTGAGTAGTTAGGGTTAGGGTTAGGGTTAAGGGTTCTTCCAAATTTGATGCAATGGTTCCAACTTTCTAGCTACTCTCTAGTTTTGCCTGGGGAAAACAGCTTGATTTGTTGTACACTAGTAACAATTTACTGTTTTTTGAATGAACATAATTTTGATATGATTCTGAAGACAAAAAAATAAATAAATTTGAATGATCCTGAATGTAACTCCTGATGTATTGAGGGATTCGTAGGAGGCAAGGCCATTTTCCGTGGGTTGCAGATTCAGAAATCTGTCTATATCTAAGTTCTGACTTTTTTCATACGAGAATAGACGCTAATGGCACATATCCGTGTTGATGCGTCATCTTCGTTTTTTGGTGTTGTATTTCATAAAGAATCTTACCAACCCTCTATGCATGAATGCGATTGCCAGCACTGTTACGGTTCACTCTTGTAAAATGGTATGCACACTGGTATCCGTGTTACAGTAAGGCTAAATAAATGGGGCTCATTCACAGTTGGTTTCTTCCATTTTAATCTCAATTTTGTCGTACCGTAGTCTGTGCAATAGTGCAATATTTTTCAGTGCAATAACTTATTTATATTCAAAGCAATGGTAAATGGACTGCACTTATGAAGCGCTTTTTAACACAACCACAAAGCTCTTTACAATGTATGCCTCTCATTCACCCATTCACTCACTACCTCTGCACCATAGCTGCCCCCAATACTTGTAACATTATAATTCAACCTGATGCTACTCTGCTAAGTATGATACTTGAAAAACTGATAGTCACTGTTTATTGTTAATTTACACTTTCCATTTACACCTGTCTGTGCATAACTCTGCACTCTTATCTATATATGTATATATCCAAATACAGTTAGTGTTTTTCCCTACACTACAACATACATCTTAGGAAGTGACAGGACATTTGTATATATTACAAATGCCGAATAAATGTTCCAGGGGAGAGACCAAGGGGATAGATAAGAGGAGTGGTGTTGGGTGTTTGGTTAATTGGGTGTATGATTATAACTGGGTGTTTGTGTGGGGATATTTAATGGGATACAGGGATATGATTTGTTGACATCATTATATAAATTATGTTTGTAAATGTATGTGTGTTTTTAGTCAGGGAGCAGTTCTGGGTGCAGTTAGGGATTAAGAGGCAATCCCTGCAATTTATTAAGACCAATTGGGAGGGCTAAACCAACAGTATTCAAGGTGCCAGTTATGATCTGTCGATGTGGATGCTACCCCTTGGTCCTGTTGTGGCAGTACTCGGCTGTAACCTGCTCACGGTGAATAAACCATCCCTGTCTTGTTCATCTCCGACGCTGCCTCGATTTCTGTTTGGTCCGATACCACCTCCAGCCGCTAAAGGCTAACTGTTACAGGAAGCAAATGCATCTAAGTTTGTGACCATGATGCACTGCTTTGTAATTTGTGTGATGACAAATATAGTAATTCAAGTAATTCTCACATTATCTAAATTTTTCTCCTAAGGGGGGTTTAGGTAAATTCAGTAGCTAAATAGCTAGCTAAATAGGTAGCTAAATTCAGATTGAGGTGATCTCAAGAAGAGAGGCGTTTGAGTCATTTTTGTAACTCTTTAGTGCTCCTTTTGGCTTTTGAGGAGCAATAAGCAAGACATTAATGAAATCATAAAGATGCAATGGTTAGATGTCAATAGATTCTATGATGTCAATTGGCCATACTTAAAATTTGCCCCAGAAATGTTAAAAGTAACAAAAAATCCAAAACAAAAATGTGTGTTTACTCAATGCTCTATTAACAATATGAATAATACAGAACATGACACATGGAACCGTAACCCTCACTTAGTCTGGGGGAAGGCACACAGAATAAAATAAAAAAATGTTCCTTACCTTTCTCATGTATTTCTGCTTTTTATTATTTAGACTATACCTGTCTGCAATGCATTTCAATGAGAACGCGGACAGAGTCCAAGCTAAAACCACTGTGGGCGACAATGTGTACTTCCTCATTTTCCCATAGGCAAACAGCGGAGGGTGTATAGTGAAACTTGTAAAGACGGCTCCTACAACCAGCAAGTTTTAAACCACTCTTTTATTATCAATTTGAAACACAAATGAGGTAGACAGTTGAGTAATATCTATCACAATATTATTAAGACATTTAAACATTATTTACAGACTATGTGCAAGGCCTACTGAGGAAACCCCAACACCAGCTGACTACATAAAACAAAAGAGCATATAAATAATTGTTACTGGAAAAGAACTTATGCCTCTCTGTTGTAACACATGAGCTACAGGAATCTGGCTGGACTTGGTGGAGGAGGTGGAGAGGAGAACGACGTTAGCTAGGCTGACCTCCATCATGGACAATTCATCACACCCACTGCACCTGACGATGGAGGGCCTGAGCAGCTCCTTCAGGGATAGACTTTTTCCCCCACAGTGAATGAAGGAGCGCTACCGCAGGTCCTTCATCCCCATTGCTGTGAGGTTATATAACTAATCAGTGTAATTACCTCATCCCCTGTTTTTTTTTACTCCTTGTCTATCTGCAAATAAAAGCATTCTATTCTCTTCAGATTGATGTTTAAAAAAACATTTATTCATACATTCATTTCTGAAGTTCATCTATGTTTTTGGGGATAAATGCATTGGGAACATTTTTTTCACTGTTGATTTCCGGTCACTGACACATCACACACTATCTATTTATCTATAGATACTAATAGATAATACACAATAAATATAGCCATATACATACATATTACAGCCTTGTGAGTGAGTGAGTGTGCAATTATGATGACGTACAGCTCAGGAGATCTTCCCCTAATCCTTCCATAATCTGCTCTATAAATATTGTGTATATTTTGGGTCTGGATTGAGACAGTTTGGCTCCAGTCCTGGGTGCTCTGTCATGCATCTTTTCACATCAGGCACCTGGTCCATTCTTCTTACAACCTAATAGAGCAAAAAAGGTATTGGGACATAAATATAGGGATTCGGGCACTATACACTGTTTAGTGTGTTCCTTAGATTCTTATAAATAAAAAAAAAAGGTATTTTGAGCATAGCATCATTGACAAAGACCTGGCTACCACCATATATTGTAGTCAAACTGCAAACAACTATGAGTTTGTACAGTAATTCTTATAGTCCTTGAGCAAAGACAATGTTTACATTTCAACGTTACTTGTAGTATTTCCAGACAGCAGACATGTTCTATTCTGTCGGCATTGTAACACAGTTTCTACATCTGCACCTACGAAAACAACGGAACATATATAAAATATGTGGGCAATGTGTTAGAAAAAGACAAATTCAACCATTACGTAAAATATGTACGAATGCTAATATTTACCATGCGGAGACGTCCTGTCTCAGCCTTGATGGCCATTGCGGTTCCGATGCTCCACTGTTGGATTCTGGGTCAGATTCCAGCTCAAACATATAAGGAAGTACCGTTGCGTTCATGTTTTGAAATCGACTAGTTATCTTTGCAATGGAGAGAGCAATGTGCGCGCGTAAAAGGCGGGACTAGCTTACATTTTCAGCCAATCTGGGATCGTCTAACGATCAGCCAATCAGGAGATAGTGATGTTTTAGGAGGGTGGGGGGAAAGGCAAAACCCTGCGTTTCACTCTCATAAGGAATGCCTGACACTATCAAATGCCTAAGTCTCTGCAAAACGTTGCTTCTTTCAGTGAACTCCGCACAAAACTTGCAGAAATGTTCAACTGTATGAGTGTTTGATAAATACACTTTTCTTGGTAAGGGACACACAAAAATGCAACCAAAACAACCAAACAAGCACAAACGTAGCAGAAAAGTTAAGGTGCATAAGTGTGTGCAAAATTAAGCTTCTTTTAGCAAACTCAGCACAAAACTGAGCTTTCCCAAGCGAAAGCAACAAAAATTGTCCAGAAAAGTTAAACTGTATGAGCAATAGAAAAAATATGCTTTTCTCGGCAAGGGAAGCAGCGGTACTGTTTTCTCACCCAAAGAAGCACAAAAGTCTCCTGAGCCTTTCCAGCCCCCCCGCTCCCGGTCCCCTCTCCCGCGTCCGCGGAGGAGAGGAAGTGAAGAAGAAGAAGAAGGAGAAGAAGAAGAAGACGACAATGACACCGCTGCCAACGCTGCCGCAGGCCCCCCATGCCACATCATGCCGCTGTCCAAGGACAGCAGTGTGGCTTGGTCCTCGGACCCGAGTGTGCGCAGGCTCCCCACTCACAGGCCCGTGGCTCCTCCGAGCCCCACGGGATTGGCCGCATCCCTGGTCTTGGACCAGCTCTCGGCCTTCTGCGCCGTCTTCACCCCGGCCATGCAGAGCTCGGTACTGGCCGGTACTATAATACTGTCGGCCCTTGGTGGAGGGCCGACAAGGAGAGTTAGAGCGAGAAGGAGAGCGACAGCGACAGTGAGTGGGGTGGACGGATGCTGACGAGGCAAAGATGGGCAGCTACCTGGGCCAGATCCTGCTCTCTGGGGTGTACAGGTCCCACGGCAAGGCGGCCGTGAGCCTGTGGGACGCTGAGAGCGGCAGGCCCATGTTCCAAGCTGCCATGCCCCTGAGTCCCTCAGCTCCTCTACCGGGTGTAGGGGAAGGCCGCGGGGGCGCTGCCATGCGAAGCCGAGCCGCTTGCCTCTCCTCCTCTCTCCCGGGGAAGCGTCAAGGCATATCCTCTGATCTTTCGTCTTGTGTCTCTCTGCGCTGTGTGAGGCCAGTGGACACCGTACGCAGGAAGAGGCCCGAGGCATGGCGCCTGAGACGCGATGTGTCTGCCATGGGGAGAGGGGGGAGGCGGAGGCAGATGCAGAGGCGAAGGCAGAGGCAGAGGCAGAGGGAGGTCCCCAGGGCCCGGGCGGCAGGAGCCCTTCTCCTTGGCCTTCGCCTTCACGCGCAGGACCACCCTGGTTTGCTATGTGCCCAAGGAGCATGCTGCTCCTGAGCATGGCGCACGCGTGGGCCCAAGATGGCCAATGAGTGGCCGGACCGCAAACCCTTGCATCGTGCTGAGCTACAACACCACCAAGGGCGGCGTGCACATCCTGGACAAGCTCGTCGCGGCTTACAGCTGCAGGAGGATGACTAGGCGCTGGCCCGTGGCCATGTTTCACAATGTGATAGACGTGTCCGCGTTCAATGCCTTCGTGCTGTGGCACGAGCTCAACCCGGACTGGTTGCCCCACAGGCAAGAAGGCAGGAGGATCTTCCTGGAGTGGGTGGGCAGGGCACTGATCGCGCCGCTGGTGGAAAGCAGGGCCCGAGTGCCCAGGGGGCTGGCGTCTGCGCTCATGGTCCAGCTCGAGGCCGCGCCAGACCCCAGACCTGGAATGCGCCACATTAACACCATAAAACAGGAAAAAAAGCAAAAAGCCCCAAGGCAGTAAGAGGGTTAACCCTAATTAACTTACTAACCCTAAAAAAATCACTCTTATTCATTTACTAACCCTAATAAATTCACTAACCCTTATTATTAAAAACACTCATGAATAGATACAAAAAAGGTAATAGGACAAACATTAAACAAGATCATTTGCGTATTAATAACACTAATTCATTACTTTAGGACAGCGGTGCCCACACTTTTTCGCCATGTGAGCTACTTTTTAATTGACCAAGTCAAAATGATCTACCAACATATAAGTGTGTGTGTGTGTGTGTGTGTGTGTGTGTGTGTGTGTGTGTGTGTGTGTGTGTGTGTGTGTGTGTATGTGTGTGCGTGTGGGTGGGTGTGTGTGTGTGTGTGTGTGCATCCACACGCGCATATTTATTGAAACTACAGCAAAAAAGAAAAACATTTGTGGACCTGCAAAAAATACTTTTTTACAGTTTTCAATATGCTGATACATCAATTTCATTTGAAGAGGTTTTGTAATTTGTTTGCAAAATTAAAAGTGGTCTCTCTCTCTCTCTCGCTCCATTTCTCATTAAGGTGTGTGTGTGTGTGTGTGTGTGTGTGTGTGCGCACGCGCATGCGTGTGTGTGGGCGTATCTGTCTCAGACCACTTGCGGTGAAGCTCGGCGTCGCCACTGCTGTGCCACCTCTGGCGCACGAGCAGTGTGTTCACGTGCTGCGGCAGCTGTGCGCTCCTCTGTCTGCTGCAAGAGAGCACATGCTCATTCTGCCACAGACATCCCAAGAGAACACAGCTCTCCCATATAGTGTGCATACGCAAATATTCAAACTTATTTCACTTTAGAGAGGTTTGGGGTCACTTATTGTCAAACTGAGTTTGACAGTTTTACGACCTCTAAGCCCTGCCCCCTGACCAATGCGAGACGTGGGTGAAAAGGTCAACTGATTTTAAATTGATATTAAATTGAAAGACGAGTTGTTTAGAACACACACACACACACAACTCTCCTCAGTTTAGATCACTGAAACATACAACTCTCCTCAGTTTAAATCACTCACACACACACACACAGGCATCCAGAAGGGAAGGACACACACACACACACACACACACACACACACACACACAGGCATCCAGACACACAAGGGGTGTGACAAACGATCTGAGGATCTTTAAGTGCTCACGGTATCAGATGAGCGACAGCAGCTTGATTCTTTTTTTTATCATTACAATTTAAAAAATACAGAGAATAAAAACAATCCTCATGAGCAAACCGTTTGATAGAATGATAGAATGTAATTGCGGAGCTGATATCTGCCTCCTCAAGGTGAGGGAGCAGACTCCATGCTCTGAGAATGAATCTGGGAATGTGATCACAGACAGGATGTTCGAAGCAGATTCCCGATTTAAAGGTAAACAATTCAATTACACCTTAAATTTATAACCACTAATCCTTTCCAGAAACCAACTTCTCCAAGGTCAAATTCACAATCTGGTTTACAACATTAGAATGTAGTTTACAACATTCGAATTTGGTGAAACCTCTGACACACACACAAACACACAACGTTGGACTTCTTGACCTGTGAAAGATGGTTCTGGAAGAATGTAAGTCACATGTAGAAAGTAAGTATTGGTAGACTTAGTAGAGAACAGTGACACAAGCAGTAAGTTGAAAAGTCAGATAAAAATCATTCACACACGCACAGAGTGTAGAAAAACAATAATGGTCGTAAAACCTCAACCAGAGACAAACGGTGCCTGTGTGACAGTCATGACAGTGACAGTCTGTGATGTCATGTGTAGTTACGATTGGCTGCAGCAGAACTCAGACCTTAGAAGTCAGCCACCATGGACACTTGGACACTCATCCCCTTTTCAGACGGAAGACTCAGAAGCATTGCAGCATCATGAGTGATCCGTTATCGGTTCAGATCGAAACGGTATACGGCTTTGAGGAAACAATTTTCCCTTCCGATCCTAGTGAGTCTTTGACATATTTTACAATATTTTACATATTTTATCTGTTATATCTAGGTTTCTGTTCTATTTTAAAAGTAACGGCCAATGAATTTGACAACATCAACTTTATACAGATGGATTTTGGTGAGTTCTGTTTAAAATAGTTTCAGTTGTAAACATGATCTTCCTTTTTTACTTGCACAAGTTACTGAAACAGCATTCATCATCTTGCAGATATTTTGGATAATACCTCACGTCTCATCCAAGCTGGGTTTCCAGCTGAGTTTCCTGCCGAGGTTCATCCCAAAGTTCAGCAGGCCTATCTCCCAGAAAACGGGTTGTGTGCCTACAACTCTTTGGCAGAAAAGGAAGGTCCAAGAGTCAAAAGCCTCCAGCCTGTGACTGAAAAAGAAGGCCTCAAATTCAGCCCGCTGGAACGTCGCAAGACTTTGGCCAAAAAGAAAGGTCCCAAAGTTAACTCACTCCAGCATCACAAGCCTTTGACTGAAAAAGAAGACCCGAGAGTCACCCTGCTCCAACCTCACAACTCTTTGGCAAAAAAGATCTCTCCGGAACCGGGTGAGTGTTTCCCTACCGCCTCAAAAATTTGAAATGGAGTAAAGCATCCGGCGACGCTTGAACCCTCTGTCACGGACTCCTCCCATTGTGATGTAAGTTCTGTTTATTCTTTAGACTTTCAGCGACCTCTATCCCTGTGGAGGGTTTATAGGTTTATAGATTATCTTAAATAGATTATCTTGTATTTTTACATGGTATTTGTCCATTCTATATTATATATAATACAATATATCATGACATAATTTAATTTCTCTGTTTCCTTACCACCTCAAAAATTTGAAATGGTCTCTATCGCTGTGGGGGGTTTATAGGATTGAATAGATTCTCTTGTATTTTTACATGGTATTTGTCCATTATACATAGTCATATATTTACTTAATCTCTTTTAGATTGTCCCGAGGGAAGGAAAAGAAGTGTGGGATTTCAGACTGAGGAGTTTGTGACAGAGGGGGGAACTCGGACCGCTCATACAGTGCAAAATGGTACGTTTTCTTAACCTGACAGTATGTTTTTGTTTTTATTTTTTATTTACCACGATCTCTGTGGAGGGTTTCCACTCATACGGGAAAAATGCTGGATCATGTTGAGACATATACTTATCCTGATGTATCCTCTTTCAGATTTTCAGCCGGCTCCCCTCGACATGAAACGACTGGATCAGCTACTGAAAATTCCTGTGAACATCTCAGAAGTTCTCCCTCTTCTGAAAGCTTTCCTGAGGTGTGGCTTTCCTGATCTGTAGGTTACTGATTATCAAAAAGAAATCAATTCTACCATGGATCCTTCTGTCTTGGAGTCCTTTCATGAACTATTCCCCCTGCCCCCCATATTGCAGAGCAAATAAACTCAAGTTCACACCAGCATACCATCCAAGACTCACAAAACCTGTTTGCACCACAAGACAATGAACCAAGTCTATCAATCAATAATGAAGAAATAAACCCCAACATGAATCCTTCTGTCTTAGACTCTCTCTATGAACTGATCCAACAGATCCCTCCCCAGCACATGTCACTGAACACACAATGGACGTTGCAGAGCAGTCGCCATTATACACACTTCCTCCTGCACATGCTGATGGATCCTCACACATGATGGATGCTGCAGAGCCGTTACCATTAAACGCCATGAACCACACATTTAAGGATACCTCCTGATCATTACCTCCCAATCAGTTTCAACACCTGGATGTCCAGCATTCTCCCTCATCGACTGATGACTCCAACATTGAACATTCCATTCAACAAGGGGGAGGTATTGGAAAGGAACCTGCGGTGGAAGCTGCCATGAATGGAGATTCTCCTCAGAATGAAATCAGAGCAATTCATTGTGACCGCTTCAATAATGTGGAAATGAGACGCACATGAGGGCGCCAGAAATAAAGTCAAAACGAGGCATCTGCTAGACAGTGAGCTGGTGAACAGTAAAAGGCGACATCTCTATGTGGTGGATGGGAGGGGGGATCAGCTTTGCTTCGCCATTAGCTTAGCCCATGTCTTAAACCCGGGATGTACCGATTGAGAAGCTGAAGAAAAAGGCAAGAGGTTACAAAGTGCTGTGGGTCTGAGCAGAGACACTCCTGTAAACTTTAATGACCAAATTTGAAGCGATGCAATTGTGAAAA
>JAFBJT010109355.1:7768-24935 GCA_016785325.1 Chascanopsetta lugubris
GATACTGTCACTTTCACTAACAAAGACAACAACAATAATAATAAATATAAGCAGGAGCTGGAATGTAGAATGTTTACACTGTGATGTGGTTTTATTATGGAAACAGTGGTTCCTTCTCTGACTGACACTTTATGCACAACATCACCTTGTTGTTAGACAATATGTCCACATGACAAAGTCTCCACAAATAACAGATATTTAGCCATTGGGGCATCTAGTAAATCATCATGACAGCAGCTGTGATGTGGCCTATACTGCCTGTTGTGTCCCTGGAGACCATGGCATCCTTCTGTAGAATACCCAGCTGGTTATGTAATTTTGCACTTGCTTGTTCTAGTAGGTAACATGCATTGAATATGTCATTGCAGGACAGTGAATGCAGCTGAAGAATATGCAATGTAATGCTGAAGCTGAATTTGATGGAGCTCTAATAGCCCTTTAAATGATAAACAAAAAAACCACATGAGTACAAACACATACACACACACACACACACACACACACACACAACATGAGCAAACTCAGTGAAACACAATATTCCCAATAGGCCCTAATCCAAACTCTTATCTTAACTCAAGCCCTAACTTAAACCTAATTAGAACCCCAACCCTCAAGTAAAGCCTTAAAGGTGCAGTGCACGAGATTTAAGACAGAAATGGGATATAAAATGGTACTGGTGTGTTTCTAAGTGTATAAGTCACCTATATGTATGACTTATTATCATGTCTCAGGATTGAGTTCACATCTGGAGTATGTCCCCCTAGAAGGCTGTCTTGTTTCCTTTTTTCTTTTCACAGAAGCCCAGAATAGACAAACTAAACAACATGAGCTTTAATGACAGCTGAGGGAGAGCATAGGTGTTGCTATGTTTGGAAGGTCAGAGTGAGGTAAGAAGTCTCCAACTGCAACATGCTTCTCCACCACTTCATATGACTGAAGTCAACCCTGCGAACTGCACCTTTATCAGCGTGCTAGAATGCCAAATGTATATTTTGAAAAATGTCAGTGAAATGTTCTTCACAAAGACAGTATATGAGCAAGTGCGTGCACACACACGCACACACACGCACACACACACGGAGTTAAAAAAAATGTCTTCGTGTGTTTTGACTGCAACAACTGCAAAGCGCTGGAGCACATCTGGTCTGAACCAAACAGAGGAGATGGGGAAGCACAGAGGTGACGAAGAGGAGGGTGAGGAAGTGAAGTGGAGGAGGGAAGGCACACGGACGGAATGTAAACATTACAACGTCGCACTCGGTAGCAGCAAAACAAGGAGGGGCAGGAGGATGAGCAGGATGACAGCCCCTAATAACCACCACATCCTCCGAGCACACCGCCGTGAAAACCTCCCCACGTAGACACACAAACACGCGCATTAAAATCCCGATACGAGCAGTCGCGTTACCTGATTGTTAGTCGGCAAACATCGGATCGCTGATGTTCTCGTAATGTTCACATCTCGTCAGGCTAAGTGCGGCATCCTCAGGTCAGCTGTTCGCGTGTGGAACATTCCGTGGGTTCCACCACTGCTGCGGGAGAAGGTGCTCAACATTTCACCGCCCGCTCTGCCGCCGCACTCTTTGCGCACATTGCACGGGTTTTGCACCTTGTCCACTCCAAGGTGAACCCCCCAGTCACTGCCGTTCAGCCGCTGAGAGCGTGGATCCAGCGCCGTGGGTGTTTTGGATTTGTGCGGTTCCACGTTACACCCCCGTCTCGGCTTGTTGTTCCCAGAGCAGAGGGCAGACACCGAGCTGCCATCTTTACCGTAATATACAGAGAAGAGCGGCCCGGTCTTTTCAAATGACCCCAAAACGAGTTCTTTAAAGGTGCAGTGTGTCAGATTTGGTGACCTCTGGAGGCGAAGTTGCATATTGTACCCATCACCTCATCCTCACCCTTCTGACCGTGAAGGAGAACCCGCGGTAGACTTCAGTTGTTATTAAAACTCAGAAGATATGGAGTATGTCCACTCTGGGCTACTGTAAAAACATGGCTGCCTCTACAGAGCGGATCCACTCCTCATGTAAATACACATGGGCTCATTTGAGGGTAATGGAGAAAAATATAAAACATTTCATGAAAATGTCAATATGTAATTGTAATATTCTTAGAAGTGACAAAAATGACTGATTGCCATGTTACACCACTGTATTTTTGCGGTAGCCCAGATTGCTGATACCAAACACTTTTTGGATTTAAAAGGTTCTATTTTGTAACTTTTAGAAGGTATACAGCGACGTTCCAGAGTCTTGGCAAGCTCATTCAGCCAATCGGGGTAATCAGAGTATATGCTCACTACTGAGTAGAGGGATTCCGCAGGAAGTGACTTTCCCGCAGGTGAGCTCGTTTTGAGAGCAGGCGGATAGGAGAGAGAGGGGGGGGGGGACAAAACAAACAACCCCCAGCATGCTCCATATGGGCCTACATGTAACACGTGAAGGCAACACATTCCCACCATTCAGTGGTAGACTCTATTTAAAGAATTTGTTTTGTGTGTTTTATCATTCCCCACCCCTTTATATTATACACTGACACTGCTACGTCAGCAGAGGTGGTGCCTTGTCAATCTTTATACAGTAAGTTATAAACCAAAGATTCATTGGATGAGATGAAGTATTGCACGTCTTGTGCTATCATCCATATCAGGGAGAGTCACCTAAGAATGATAATCCTTTTATTGATCACTAGTATGCAGGTAACACACACGGCTATAACACGTTTGGCTATAGTTTCAGTTATTCCGTGATCATGTACAAAGTATATGTGAGGCATTCAAACAGTGTCTTTATGATGTTAAAATATCATAGTCAGTGTGAAGAGTTAGAGTTTTGAGCCTTTGTTTCGAAGCTAATGTGTGATTATGGATGAACAGTGGGTACAGGAGGATTAATGCTTTGTGCTCTGTAATTAGACAGACTGACAGGAGGCTGGGGCTCATTAGAGGGGCTCACAAATCAGAAAAAAAGTGATTGCTTCTGATGTTACACAGTTCAGAGAGGCCCCATAGACGCGCCGGGCTCTCTCGCTTGAAGCAAATAGGCTGTTGTTGCCATAGACAACAAAAGTAGCCATTCAGTCTTCAGAGCCGTTCACATGCTCCTGCGGGGCTCTGGCATGCATGGGCATGGGTCACCCAGTGTGGCACATTGCCCTGTATCTCCCCCGCTGCAGCTGACCAGCCAATGATGGGAGAGGAGTTGACATCATAGGACTTGTCTTTCATTACCATAACCAGTCATAATTCTATCAGTGCATGAGGGCTAACAACAGGTGGATATTTCATCAAGTTGAACAATTTCAGTTTTTTTGCGCCCAGCGAGATGCTTTGGCATTGTTGGTTCCACAGACATAGCACAAGGAGGAGTGGATATGCTGTATCACTGCCAGAGCGTTGGTGTTAATCATTTATATTTACGACATTGAGACGGCAATCACTGGGAGGAAAAGGAGCCAAAGGTCTCACACTGACATCATTAAAAAAGAAGCTTCTCTCGGAGCGCCATCTGGGTAAGTCTGACTGCCGCATTTGACATCAAAGTTATACTTTTCAAGGTTCAGTTATACTTTTAGTGTCTCTTTAGCTCACAAATACAAAATATGGTGATACAAAATAAACAGGATATACTTGTAATGTGACAGATAAACAAGTTAAAGAAGTGTAGAGCTAAGCCTCATCGACATTACATCATTAAAATCACTTTGTTTTCATGTCACTTTCAAATTTGTTTTCAAAATAAAATAAACAGGGAATTATAAACACTGCTGTTAACTGGGGCAAACATTCAGGAAGCTTAAAATAGACCCACCCCAAACATACAAAGAGTAAATCAGTTTAGCCCATAGCTGTAGGTTCCTTTTTTTATCTTGAAATGGAAACTGAGATCAATTCTTTAAATTCTCTAAAACTCTAAATTTAGGATGAAGGTGATAAATAAACTAATTTTGTTCCGTTGCCTTTGGAGTACATTCATTGAGCACACATTTACTTGAAAGGTTGAAAGGTATGGAAATGATACGATTATAACTCGTGATTTAATTCTGTGATGAACAATATAATGTGATGAGGCAAACCTCTCACTTTTATTTGTTAAAGACTCATTCAGGGTCTAAGCTTTTCTTTCTCTGTAAATTAAACCTTCCAACATAATTTATGACCCCTGCAGCGTCGTCACTCTCCTGTTATGATGACAGTGAATCTGGGTGTTGACTAAAAACAAGTGACACATACTGTTTAATGTCCAGGTTTGCTTGTCTTTGTTGACGTCTACCATTAAATAAATATAGCTTTGGGTGACAGTCGTGTTTGACATAGAATTTAAGCTGGTGGCTGTGCTCTTAATGTACATATATATATATATATATATATATATATATATATATATATGTATATATATATATGTATGTATATATGTAAAAATTGGTTGACTTTTCTATCTCATCTATCTCATTCATGATATCTGTTTTTCTGTTCAGTCATGGACGGGATCACATGGAGTGTTCTATTGTTGTGGCTTATCAGCTTAACTACAGGTGAATATTCAGATTTACAATTCCTCTTCTTTTTGTCATATAAGTATACCCATTTATTTCACCACCTGACATTCTCTGTGAACCATGACAGCACAAAACACTGCCCCTGAAATCATCAACACCGTTTACAGGTTGTGTGAAGACATCCCTTTGGGTACGTACGTGTGCATGTGAAATAATGAGATATTATTCTCTCTAAACATTATTTAGATACAGAAAACATCACATATATCACATGTTGCACACATCTCTCCTCCCACAGGTCAGCATGCATTCACCATAAATGCAAGTGATTCCCAAAATGATCCGTTAACATATTACCTCTTTGGGACTGATGCCAGATACTTTACTGTCAATAATCACACTGGGGATGTAAAGATCAACAGGTCACTGAGTACAGAGGTATGGCGAGGTTGTCTTTAACAACTTTGTTTAATATGTAGTATATGTGTATTGTCAATTAATACTCTCGTTTTCTATTCGACGTACAGACAAACGACTATTTGGTACTTAACGTTGAAGTCTCTGATAACGTTTACCATGTAAGTGACATGTGAGTGAGTTTTACTCCTCTGTCTCCGTCCTGTCTATCACATCCAATGAGAACATTACACATTGTCTTTCAGACAACAGGGGAATTGACTATAATATTGTCAAGGACCAATAAAAACAGACCCATTTTTGAGAGCCCTTCATATGATAGAGCGATTGCTGAGGTAAGTCAAACCCATGACTCAATATTCTTTAAATCAGTGATTCTCAACTGGTGAAAATTGTGTTTTTATTTTGAAGAGGATTTTGTATGCATTGGAGTGCCGTCGATTCACACTCCTCAACAGTAGGTGACGATGATGTCCTATAATGCTAACAGACACTGTCATTTCACAGATAAAAGAAAACCAGCAAAGTTAGTTTTTATATGCTAATTGACCATATTGCGAAACCTTAGGGAGAGTCACAAGTGAGGGATCCACTCCCAGGACGGACAGACATGCAATAGATGTTACGTAGAGTGTTCAGTAACAACACACATATTTTAAAAATGTGAATGACTAAATGTTTATATCCATCTTTGTTTTGGTTTGTTCAGTCTCCGGGTTTGTTACAGCTCGCTCGCAGGTTCAGGACCCACCGCCAGATCATTCGTGGCTTGAGACTTAGGATGCCGGTGTCCTCGTCACCGTCTCGGTTTCGTCTCGTTCCCCAATGGCAAACAAAGCTGAAAAGCAGTCGAAAATTGTTTAAGATAATGCAGGTGGTTTCCTGAGTTAAATGTAGTTAAATGTAGTGGAATGTAGTGGGGGGAACATAGGGTTTGTGGTAGGGGTGAGAATTTGAGGTAGGGTGCTCAATCTATGTGCTCATTCTAAGTGCATGATGGGAAATTCCCCCCAGCATTCTGAGCCTATAGCAGCTTAGTATCGACGATTCAACTCAGGTCTCGCCTGATCTAGTTTTGACTATAGGCTATGTCAAAGAGGTACGTTTTGAGTCTCACCTTAAAGGTTGAGACAGAATCAGACTCCCGAACTGAGAGTGGGAGCTGACTCGTGGGAGCTGATTCCACAGGAGAGGAGCTTGGTAGCTAAAGGTTCTACCACCTGCTCTACTTTTATTAATTCTGGGGACGGCCAGTAGACCTGAATTTAAAGAATGGAGTGATCTATTTGGTTTTCTAGGGAGTGATAAGTTCTCTAATGTAGGACGGGGCTTGATTATTTAGGGCCTTGTAAGTAAGAAGTAGGATTTTAAAATATATTCTACTTTTTACTGGGAGCCATTGTAAGGAAGCCAAGACGAGAGATATATGATCTCGTCTTCTGGTTCCAGTCAGTATGCGAGCTGCAGCATTCTGGACCAGCTGGAGGCTTTTCAGGGACCTACTGCATCCTGACAATAAAGAGTTACAGTAATCCAGCCTAGAAGTTATAAAGGCATGGATTAGTTTTTCTGAATCTTGTCGGGATAGGATATTTCTGCTTGTCTTAATATTTCGCAGGTGGTAGAAGGCTGTTCTAGATATCTGTCTGATATATTGGTCGAATGATAAGTTCTGGTCAAATAAAACTCCCAGGTTCCTCACAGTAGAGTAGGGGACTAGGCTGTACAGTAGAGCAGGGGACTAAGCTGTTGCCATCTAGGGCTATTGCCTGATTTAACAGTGGCGCACTAAGGTGTTTTGGCCCTAAGATTATGACCTCAGTTTTTTCAGTGTTAAAAAGTAGAAAGTTCTGGGTCATCCATGTCTGAATATGTTTTAGACAATCCTGGAGTTTAATCGAATGAGTCGGGTCGTCGGGCCTTGCGGATAAATCAATTTAAGTGGTTGAACGTTTTCCTTGATTTGGGTCGCAGCTCGTGATCAAGTGGTGATGTTTGGTCCCAAAGCCAGACCAGTTAGGAACCAGCACTCACTTTGTCTGACCCAGCGTATAATGGTGTATAATATCACTTCAATCATCCTTGTGTTTGATTTCATCACCTCTCCTCCTGTTTCCATCAGAATACTCCTCTTAACGAAACTGTGGTCACCGTAAAGGCAGATGACATAGACAGTGGAACTGCAGGTCATGAATATTACAACATTACTGAAGTAAGCTATGTCAATACATCCATTTAACTGATATTACTTCCCCATGTTTCATAAACAATAGCAAAGCCTTGAGTACTTACACTCTGTTTCTAGGTTATTCCAAAGGAAGGATCCAATCTGTTCAGCATCGGCTACAAAAGTGGAAAAGTCAAATTAGAGGGACGTCTGAATTATTCTTCGCTGGGCTCTTCCTATCGTCTCAAGATCAGAGCGACAGTAAGTGCAGGACATTCAGTCAAGTTTGGTTCTGAGATATTTCTCCTTGATGATACAACAGCTTCTCTTGAAATACATATGCCATATATGCTAATTGATTATATTTATATAGTGCATTTCAAGACACACAAAGTGGGGGGAGGGCGCGGAATGAGCTGTAAGAATCACGATGGTGTGATGTGGCTTCCATCTAATACCCTTGCGTCCATCCCATCTGTACAACTATGTGTCGAGAACACACCAATGTGTAGCACCCATATGTTTGTGTGGGGGTGGCAGTGGCTCAGTGGTTGGAGCAGTTGCCTGTGAATGCAAAGGTCACTTGTTCAAATCCCACTTGGACCCTGCTGCAATGACACTAGCCCAGACACCCTCGGTGGCCCTATGTGTACTACCCCATGATCCAGATTAGTGGATAAGCGGTTGAAGATGACATGACAACGTGTTTGTGTTTCTCTTTTCAGGATGGTGGAGGCAAATGTTACTATAACGAAACAAAATTCTTTTGGATGGAAGTATATTCCTTCATCACAGTTTCAGATGTCCCAGACCTCGACCCACAGTTCATCAACGCCCCCTATGTAATCAGAGTTGAGGAGAACACCCCGCTGGTGAGTGCTATACTAAAACCTTCAAAGCTGCATACAAGGTGAATGTGAAGGTCATCATCAATATGTTAAGCATGTGCAATGTACTTTTATGGGCTTTTCAAAGGGTCATATGCACTCTCAGGTCTTCATCATTGATCAGTCAGTGGTAAAGGGAGTGGTCATGGTCATCAGTGGTAAAGGGAGTGATCATGAGACAGGTTGAATTGTATTTACCTTCCAGTCATTGGATTTCTTAAATTCATCAGCAGTGTCAGTTTGTGAAGATGAACCTCCTGAACAAAACTGTATTTGCTACACAACTTATTTTCAGCAGTATGATGACAACTTCCAAGTTTGCTCACAAAAACAAGAGACACTTTAGAACTCCATGACATGCTGGAAGTGTTTGGCCAATCACAAGAGAGTGGGCCAAATGCGAGAGCGCATTCAAGAGAGCTTTGTTTTTCAGAAAGTGGATGAAAAGAGGAACAGCAGCAATGGACACAATGAAGACATATACGTAGTTTACAAGTGGTGCTTGTTTCAATATTAATATTTTAGATAACCCCGAATTAGAAAATAACAACATGTTAATGAGCCAAATGTTTCATTGGACGAAATGTTTCTTGTGTGTAAATATGAGAATTCCAGCCAATGCAAGGGACTTGTTTATCTTTGACAGGGTCAATCTGTGTTTAATGTAACTGCCATAGACCAAGACATCGGAATCAATGATGAAATCACATACAGCATCGAAGGTGAGTTTAAACTACATGCACAAAGAAGACAGTTGGTTGTTGGTGGTGAGACAGCAAATATAAAATGATTTTGTGTTCATTTCCACATTTGAACAGATTCAACTGCAAGTGATCTTTTTAATATCTCAAGCAAAGATGGCAACATATTTGTGAAGGCTCCCATCAACAGAGAAAGTGTTGGTGATGCACTTAACCTGGCTGTGAAGGTACACCTTTTTATTCACTTTGAAACAATGTTGACGTAATGACAATGAGTCACTTCTGAGTTTGATGCATGCAAAGATTTAGTCTTAAATTCAACATTATCTCTCTTTTCAAGGCCAATCCAATCCAATCCAATTTTATTTATAAAGCACTTAATAACAACCATAAAGGTTCAAAGTGCTGTACAGAAAAGACATCAAATGCACAGCACCCATGCAGCAGAAAAATAGATAGGCCATACTTAAAGGTGCAGTGTGTACGATTTTGGTCATATCTGTAAATTCCATTCCATTGGTAAATATAAGAAAATTACATACTGACATTTCCATAATCACCTAAATGTATTTTTGTTCCCATTCCCCTTAAATGAGCCCAATGATGTATATTTACATGGGAAGAGTGTCCTCTCTATGGAGGCCGCCATGTTTTTCGATAGCCCAGAGTGGACATATGAAACATTTTTTGAGGTTTAATGACAATTGAAGTCTACCATAGATTGTCCTGCATGCTCGGAAGGGTAAGGGAGAGGTGATGGATACAATGTGCAATTTCACCACTAGATGTCACCAAATATTACACACTGCATCTTTAAATGGGCTGTTTTCAATGAGAACATATAGTTTCTCTCATTAAAGTAGCTAGCACAGCTAACTTGCTAATCAGGCTCAAAGTATATATCAGAATCACTAGTGTACCAGTCTAGGAGAACGGTTGGTCTGAATCAAGAGTATGCTTTTATATAAAGTAATACATTGACATGTTTAGTATAATTTCAAGACTTAGTTTTCAAAACACTGCATCGACAATTTGGGTCATTGCTGAATATCTAAGGTAAAGTAAAATTACATAGAGCCCCTTTAACATGATGACTGGAGGTATGGATGGTATGCTGTTTTATAAATCCACCAATCACAAGCCTCCGTTCATGGCAACAAGTGCATCTTTCTGGTTTTATGGATTCAAGAAGAGAGATAAGACTTATTAATGAGTTACCACTAGAGGTGCTGGCTGTGCGTCTTATCTCATTCATGGAAATCATGTGACTGAGCCTATTTCCCAAAATGTCAAATCAAGATAAGATAAATGTCTGGGTTCTTTTCGCAGAAATATTCGCCACCCTGCAAATGCAACGACACTAGTTATGAATGGAATGGAAAACATGCTTGACTGCAGTATCTCAGTAACATGACAGCTGGTGCTCCCGGGCTCATTTCCTGTGTGGCAAACACTGCAATGACCTCAGCATCAGTTACCTACAGAGACACAAGGACAAACACCAAAACACCATTATGACGCACCATTATGCACCTCACAACCCAGCTAAAGGAATGCTATTCACAAGTAGTATTCCTTGCTCTGATTGGTGGTCTCCATATGAGAGCATTCATATTTCTAGTGTGTAATCTTTTCACTGATACCCCTGTGATAAGAAAGGCCTACAGCTTCATTAAAAGTCTTTGGTGTTCTATTTGTCTCTTTGGTAATGCTGCAGCTCATGTTTAACAAGTGTGCGCGCAGCTACCAAGCAACAACCTCCGGTGCAGACGGATGAAGGATTTAAGAAAGTGAAAAAAATTGCAGCTGTGGCCCATAGGCTCTCATGTTAAAATGGCCAACTTTAGAAGGCCTCTTGAGTGACACCTGCGCTGACCTGTCACACTCTGTGGATGCTGCGACAGCATCTTGGACCCACCCACAGCTCTGTGTTCCGCCTCTTTCCCTCTTTTTGGGTGAAACAGGAAGTAGGAGGAGCTAGGCATTGGCAATATGGCGATGAGTGGCAACGGCCACAATTTGCTCGAAAGGCACTCTGCAGAAACCCACGGGTGACGCTAGGACCTAGCATCACCCGTGGGACCTAGCGGCTAGGTCCATCTTTTATTTTCCATCTGTAATTTTATGACTAGAGTATGAGTGAGTTTTGAAATTGAAAAAGCAATAATTATAAAACCATACTTTTTTTGTTCTTTTCCAGGCCACTGAGTCGAAACCAAACGTCAACGGGTTAGAGGCCAGCACGACGACAAATATTAAAATCAACATCATGGACGTTAACGACAATGCGCCTGACTTCTATAAGTGTGAAGCCCCCGGTGAGCTATGTGAGCCGGCCAGACACTTCACTGGAGAAGTCCCTGAGCACTCGCAGGAGTCTGTGTTCATCAACATGACTGTGAAGGATCCGGATTTGGTAAGAAATAGTGAGATTTCTCGATTCAGAGAGGTTATTCTGTGTATGTATTATCAGTGACAGACTGAGTCACACTCATGACCGAGCATGAATCATTGGATCTGTTGGATCTTCGCAGAATTCTGGCACTAAACTAATCTTGGAGGGAGCTGACAAGGACGTGTTTTCTGTGCAACCCCAATACACATCATCGGACAGCACTGTGCAGCTCCTGGTGAAGCAGCCTAAACTGCTGGACTATGAAAAGAAACATCAGATGGTTGTGCAGGTATGACACAATCTATGACTTCCTTTTCTGTTGGTTGCAGTGTGTACGATTTTAGTCATTTTAGTCACTTCTGTTGGTCGTAAAAAAATGCACTGCAATTTCATTCAGGCATTTTCTTTCCCATTACCTTTATATGAGCCCATTAACGTATATTCAGATGAAGAGAGGGTCCTCTCTATGGTGGCCACCATGTTCTTACAGTAGCCCAGCGCGGACCTACTAAACGTCTTTTGAGTTTTAATGACAACTGAGGTCTATCATAAGGTTCTCCTGCATGCTCAGAAGGGTGAGGGTGAGATGACGGATACACCATGCAACTTCACCTCACTAGATGTCACCAAATCTGACACACTGCACCTTTACCATATTCGGGCTTTCACCAGTCATGTGTTTGTGTCACCAGGTCGTTGCCATAGATGAGGGCCAACCCACCCTTCTCTCCACTGCCACGGTTACTATCAACATCCTGGATATCAATGACAACATCCCAAAATTCCCACACGATGTGTATCATCTGAATGTGACGGAGCACACTCCTGTTGGGACAGTCGTGGCCGTCATTACTGTACATCTTTAAATTCTTATTTTTACCTCCTCAGACAGTTTAAGAAACGTTTGAATGGCTCATAGATGAGTTCCCATTGTTTCCCCCCAGGCTGAGGACAATGACACGATGGATCAAGGCAAGATCACCTACAGTCTCCTCTCAGACAACATGTATGTGTGCACACCACATTTTCAATGAGCATTTGAACATAGCCACTTTCTGCTTTTTTGTTTGCATGCCCTCTAGTAGTGACTTTCAACTGGTGGCTCGAGACCCAAAAGTGGGTTGTGGACTCATTTTCAGCGGGTCGCGGGCCTGTGACTAGAAAGAAAAGTTACTGCTATGCTTTTTTTTGGAAGCGGATTTTAAATACATCGGAGTGTTGTCCATTCACACTCCTTAACAGTAGGTGGTGATGAAGCTCTTTAATGCTAATATACAGCAGCAATTTCACAGATAGAAGAAAACCAGCTAAGTTTGTGTACATATGCTAACTGACCAACTGAAAAATGGATGATGGCAGCTCATCTTTAAGGGGTGATGGTGGGTTCGGAAGTCAGACCAGTCGAGAACCACTGCTCTAGAACATCACTGTCCCACATCTGTATTTCCAGACGACTCTATCTGGACGTGGAGCCAAGCAAAGGCACCATTTATGTGAAGAACTCCAGTCTACTGGATCGGGAGACCAGACCTTTGTTGTCAGTAACTCTGGAGGCCAGAGACACCAGAGACACTGACATACAAGGCACCACCAAACTAGAGATCACAGTCATCGACATCAATGACGAACGTCCAGTCTTCAAAAGAGAATCGTACCTGGTGTTTGTGGAGGAGCGTGGAGAGTTTGAAGTTACAATTGAGGTAACCGTGACACGGTGTTAACACAATGGCACATATTTGTATCTCTTGATGTTGTTCTTTCCTAAAGGTCCACATTAGGTTACCTCCTTTTCTATGGAACAGTAATTCATCTGTTTTTTCTGTTTAATGTGTATAATCACCTCCTGAATACATTAGTCTTGCTGTTGCTCACAATGAACAAGCTGAACACCTTTTGAGTGAAGGTTACCATGGATTTTCCTACGTGCTTTGAATGGATGACGTTCGGGGTGTTCAGCTACTATACAAAAAAGTATACATTTAAAATGATTTCTGAATTATTATGAGGATTAGTGTCATTGCTTGAGACATATTAATTGTGAATGGACCTATGATGGACGATGTCATAACATCCAACAGGGATACTGATTACTGGACATTCAAGAGAAACTAAATTAGACATGTACACAGGGGTGATATTGATAAGTTTAGATCCAAATAGAGCCTGGACCATGATCATTCAAATGTAGTTTCATAAGATTAATGTTTGGGTCTTTGCACAAATAGAAACTTTACTGTGTGATATTGTAGTTTCTTATGAGGATGTTCTATCATTATTTAAGCTAGAGAGCCCTGGTCCTAATTTAAGAGGGTACTGAATAGACAGTAGATACACAAATAATGGTTTATGCATTTTCTGATCATGTTGAAATCTCTATCTCGTGAACTCACCACCTAATGAGATCTAATGGGGTCAGGTGCAGTGCCACTTTGGTGGCAGTGACAGAGGAAGACCTAGATGGATCTGATACCCCCGGCCTCTGAAACGCATATTATGGTTGTCCATTTATTGTCTAACTGTTCCATCTGATTCATTCCAACAGGCGACTGATGGAGACGACCCTGACACAGCAAACAGCCAAATCGTGTATGGAATTGAGCCGAGTGAGTACAGTGCCAACTTCACCATCAACCCAACGTCTGGCGTTTTGACAAACCGTGGTGAGCTGGATCGTGAGGCGATCGACCCATCGCTGGATGGGGTGATCAAACTCAACGTCACCGCCACTGACAAAGGAATGCCCCCGTTATCGCGTGCAGTCCCAGTGATTATCAATGTAGAGGTGAGAGGTCAGAGGTGCGTCTGACGGCTCTGATGGTGCCACTCCTAGATGAGAATGATAACTGTCTTTTTGTCACGCAGGATATCAATGACAACAGTCCCAAGTTTGAGGCGTCCTTTTACAATTTCTCCGTGAAAGAAGGTGAAAAAGGTGAGTGTAAAAAGTTTGGAAATGGCTTCGGGAGTGATTAGACATTGTGTGGCTCGAGTTAAAATGTTTTTTTTTTCTTTTCCACGATATCAGGGGCTTTTGTTGGCTCCGTGTACGCTGAGGATTTGGACCAAACAAGAAACTTCAATCGGATTTCTTTCAGCATCATCGGAAGCTTCGGGAGTTTCATGATCCGCACCTTCGTAGACGGGCGGGGCTACCGGGGCAACATCACTGTGGACCCGGACATTGAGCTCGACTACGAGAACGTTCGCAACCAGTTCAAACTGAAGGTGGAAGCAACTGACGTGGAGCAGAAGAAAGCTGATGCAACGGTTGATGTGTACGTGCTGGACGTCAATGACGAGAGGCCCGTGTTCAAGCCGATGGCGCCGGTGACCGTGAAGGAGAACACCAGCATCGGCGATGCTGTTGGGAAGTTCCTTGGCCAGGACATTGATGGAAACCATTCTCTGGTGTACGAGCTGGAGTCCATCAAATGCAGATGCAACGGCTCTCTGGTGGCATGCACCTGGTTCACTCTTGATCCATCGGGGGACGTCCGACTCAACCCGGAGCAGACGGTTGACTATGAAGAATGTGACCAGGTGGTGATGGAGGCTCAGGTGGTGGATGTGCTCACAGAGAAGGGAGAGAACAACAGTGTGACAACAGGTCAGAAATGGCGTGTTGCCAGATAACAACAGGGAATCAAATCAAGGCAGTAAAAGCACAGTATAGGCCTAAAAATATCAAACACACACACACACATACACACACACACACATGCCTATTCAATGTGTTTTGTTCTGTTTCAGGAGAAATGGTGATCAATATTGAGGACATCAATGACAACGCTCCAGAATTCATTCTCTCAGATGCTGTATTTGGTCTGTATTCCTTTTTGCTTATGACTCATTATAAGGGACAATGCTCTGGCTATTTGTTGATGGAAGTGGCTGTGAACATAAACTGTGTCACAGTAGCAGTAGCTCAAATGTCATAGAACTTATTTTCTCCAATCAAACTGTCAAATTCTTTGTACATAAGGCAACATAAACAACATAAAAAGACTCACGAGGAGTGACATAGCACAAATGAGAGGAATGAGAGGTTTGTCGCTGCATGGTGTCGACGGTTGTAATGCTGACCAAACTGTTGGATTTTAGTGGACGGAATTACATGACATTACATGACATTACATTGAAGCCACTTTGCAATGTCATGCCTTTGAGTGGGAACCTGATTTCAAAGTCTCTTGTGAATATTTGCTAAATTACGAAAGTTTCCCTCGACTGAAGATTGCTCTGATTGTTCTGTTTAGTTGTGGTGTCAGAAAGTGCAAGTAAAGGGACGTCAGTTGCAGGAGTCACAGTGAGTATATGAGAAGAACAAGTAACAGCCATGATAGAGCCAGCCGACACATATGTTTCATGATGTGCACACACCTCGTTCTCAGGCCACAGATCGAGACTCTGAAGAAAATGGGGAGATTACCTTTAAAGTGACAGCGGTTTGGTTTGAAGACACCAATGAAAAAAACATCACCATGAAGATGCTGTTTGAGGCCATCACCACACGGCAGAAGGATGTTTATGTTGGGATTATACAGTGAGTAAATCTCTGTACACCACCATCATCATATTCTTTACATTCACACAAAGAGATGCAACATGCCCATGAAAAGACAACATCACCACTAAATCTCTATAAAGGTCCCACAGGTCCAGTTTTGTTAATTACCCCCAAAAGCTCAGTGCCCGACCCGCGACCCAACGCGCACATGCAATTGAACACCTAAAGGCAACAATCACTCATATTTGCATGTTTTATTCAAATGTGTACATTTGCAAAATCAGTCTGAACCATGCAAATACCTATTATTTGTTGGAACATTTTGGGTTAAAATAATTAAAATATTATTTTACATGCCTGTCGACTGACAATCTCACTAAGCAAGCCTTTCAATATGTATAATATATAACAATGTAGCTGTTAACCCCTTTTTGTAACAAAGATGATAAAAACCCATTCGTGGAAAGTTGTGATGTAGGATGTTTCTTTTCAAGCATATATATTATCATGCAAAATATACATCATTTTCACATTTACCTTGAATTTATTCCATTTACTTTGATAGTGGCCCAGCCTTTTGTGTATTTTTCTGTATCCGTACATCAGCAAAAAAAACAAAAAACTTTTAGACACCCTTTAAACAAAACAAAACGCCTTTCAAAAGTATAACAAATGACCACAGAAGTGACAAAATGACCACAACAAAGCGCCTCCGTGTATGGCTGCTCTGACTTATGTCACTTTCCGCAGAACCACAGAAGGACTTGAGATGTCTCTGAAGGGGAAGTACATGGTGACAGTGTCTGCCACTGATAACGGAGGCCTCTCCACCAGCACCATGCTGAAGGTGAGCGGGTGAAATGAGATGTTACCTCATCTGTCTTTGTAAATGCCAATGAGCATGACAATCTGTCTTCATACTGTTTCTGTGTTGCAGATTTTCACAGTGGATGAATCGTACAAGGTCGAACTTCAGTTTACGAAGTCAGTGGAGGAGGTTGAACGGGATCGTGACAAAATCATCAGGTAACATTCCTCTTGACAAAGATGCTAATCATTGATTGATTCTTTAATTCAAATATATATATATTAAAACATAAAAAATAAAAAGGAAAAGACATATGAAATAAATCCCATGTATTATAGTGTCTCAAAGAACAAGACCAATATTCAAATCAAAAGAAAAAAACAACATATGCTCGAAAAGGAGCAGGAGGTACCCAAGCTTTTCAATTCCCACCCCATATTCACAGCTCCATCATTTCATATTCAAACCAAGTTTCATCATTTCATATTTAAACCAAATACAAACAAACAAAGTCACATACTCACTCTTATGATACAGTGATGTTATGAAGAATTCAATGATTCTCATGTTGAGGATTCGTCTCTCACGTGTCCAGGTCTCTCACTGCTGCCACCAAGGCTGCTATTGAAGTGGTTGCAATCAGACCAGACACAGGTGAAACATCCCGGTGAGTTCACGTCAAACACCAAATCCCACGTCACAATATAAAGTCCAGTCACTTGGCAGGTGCTGACAGAATCTCTGCCTGTGCAGATCCTAGTTTTGTCCACTAGGTGGTGTAAGTG
>JAFBJT010109356.1:0-12338 GCA_016785325.1 Chascanopsetta lugubris
ATATATATAGAGCCTCATAGATGGTCACAAGCTTGTGCAAATGAGCTAGAAAAGTACTTAATGTTTATTTCATGTAACATCGGGACACCAGATTTTTGGATCTTTGTATGTTTGAGGTATTTTCCAGCTCCTCTGTGTAAATGGCCAATCGAAGGTGACACCGCAATTACGTCTTTTGACTTCCAATTATGAAGCTGCTCGAGTGCGGGCACTTGAGTTGTGGTGTCACATTTGGAGTTAGACTCAAAACAAAAAAGAGAGTCTTTCTCTCTGCCTGTTCCTCATCAGTGGCTTGGCAGTTTACCATTAAACCATGAGTTCATGAGAAATGTACATTATACCTGCACAGAAGTTACACTGTTGAAGTTAATCAAATAAATGACACATTGTTATATCTCAGGGATGGATTTGAACCTATCACATTCGTTTGGCTGCTTCATCCACGGAGCCACTGAGGCTTGAAAGGCAAATTCCATCTTCAATGAAGCGGTAGCTCCACCTAGTGTTTATACTAAGAAGTACGGTCAAGTCAAGCGCAGATCTCACGTGGGCCACATTCCATTATATTTTTTAGAATTTGCTGCAGGCCATTTGAACCATGGTTTGCGGGCCCCAGTTGGCCCGCGGGCCATAGTTTGGACACCCTTCTTTATAAACATCACACCAAGTGCAACTCAACTCACTTCGTGAACACAAACCTATAGCGCTAACTAAGTCGGTAAATGCCTCATTATAACTTTTGCAGCAGCCTGTCCAAACACTGGCAATAAATAGTATTTTCGAAGAAAAACGTTTTCAAAAAAGTAGGAAAAAGAAATATTTTCTCTGCATTGTTTACTTCGGAAAATGAAGTTTACATGCCACACAAAATGAGGCCTTTTATCTTCCAAATACATAATCAAGCACCACGTATAATCAACCCAGCAATATTTCACACTGGCTGTATCTTGAATTGCCCTCCTTCAAAATGATCAACCTCATAAACAAGAATGCAGAGGAAAGAAAGGACTAGATTTACCGGAGGCAAAAACAGGCAGCGACACACAGGTGCGGGTAAATCTTGACGCTAACCCAGTTACATAAATCTACAGTCGTACGACTGTAGCTACATGTATAATTCATAATCCTCCCATCGCTGAAAGGAAATGCTCCACAGCCACTCAGTCACGCATCCTCCATTCGTCTCTCCCCTCAAACACGCGTGACACAGTCATTTGTGCCTCGCCGCTAAGGTGATAAGCGATGCGAGTCTCGGAGGTATTTCTGATAGCGTCATTTACACCGACTCGGCGCAACGACCGGGCCACTGGGTGTGTGTGCGTTAATGACCCCACAGCAGAGCGGCGGCCGTTCGTTTGCCGAGCGACACCCCTGCTCTCTGCCGCCGCGGCTGGATCTCATGAATGGCTCCCTGGAGGGACACGGTCTGGGTTGTTGTTGTTATTGTTGTTGTTGTTGTTGTTGTTGTGAGAGAAAGGTGGATCATTAGTTTGGAGTGGTTCTAATCCTTTCGGTTCCGTTCCGTTCTGACAGTACGGAGACTACGACCCTAACGTGCACAAGCCCGGCTTCCTGTCCGAGGAGGAGCTGCTGCCAAAGAGAGTGAGTGACAGCTTCCCTGACGTTGTTTACATGTTTGCCCCGCCCCCCCATCCCCCTCCTCCCCCCCCCTTCGCCTGCATCATAAGCAGCACTGCAGCAGCATGCTCTGTGTTTTCGTACGGCGTGTGGCTGGATGTTTACGTGTGTCTCTATGTACCTCAGGTGATTAACTTGTACCAGATGACTGCGGAGATGTGGGAGGAGAGGATCACAGCGTGCTATGCGGAGCACAGGGGCAGGACGAGGTAAAGAAAACCACTGCACCACTCGAACTCCGCCTCCGTCAGCACAATCTCAGTTCACGTGGCGCCAGTGTCAAAGTTTGGATCCGCAAGAAATGTTTTATGCAAAACCACGGCCCCTCATGGCGGTGAGATGCAGAGATAGTCCCGTGGAAGCCGTTACGGTGGGAAAGTTGTTTGATGGTGAATAATGAACATTATAAAACTTTTTGAAGAAGAAAAAAACGTCACTTATTCATATTCATTTTTGCAAAGGCGTTGCTATTGAAAGAACTCGAAGCAGATGTGTCCGAAAGTTACCGCAGATATTTTCTGTGTGTATCCCTCACGGTGAAGTATCGTAACTTTAGCATTTCCTTAACATCGTTTATTATTTATTTTTCATTTTTCTTTATATGTCTTAACATTAACTTTAGCACCATCTTCAGGTCATCTAGTTTGAATAATGGCCTAACACCTGCCAATTGTCTGAATCATTTCCGTCACTGCCATTTTTAGCATGTTAGCATGAGGATGTTAGCATTTAGCCAAAATCATAGGTTTGCATTAGTAAACCCTCTCAGGGCGCAGCTATAGAGGCCATTACAAACCCATCGATAAAACACGTGGAGTCAGACGATATCAAATACTGTCTTTGCATTTAGTACTTTTGAGATTTAAGGGGCCGCGTGCAGTCATCGGAAAAACAAAGTACAAGTGTGTTTGAATCTATGTCAACAAAGAGGACCAGCAAGAGAAAACATGTAGATTCAGTCCCGTGTGGAACGCGATATCGTTATATAAGCGTATATTGGACCGCGGATGATTGATTCCGTTTTCAAAGTTATTTAAAAGACACTCAACGCAGGCATGTGCCAATCTGCCTGTTCCATCTCTATCGCTCTTCACAGACCCAGTCGAGCATCACTCTCAAAATTCCCCTCGACCATCAGCAGGCACTCGCTGTCCAACCTACTTTGGATTTGTTTACTCGGCACAATACTCTGGTGTCCGTTGAAACTTTGATGAAGCTTAAATCATCCATTTTTCGACCACCCGTATCAAACAGCCACTTATTAAAAAGTCGAGGCGGCAGCGGCAGGATGCCCTGATTTCTCCTCTTCCAACCATCAGAGTATGCTAATGTGCTTTTCTCTCCTGAGCTGACCCGGAAATCACAACAGATTTCGCCAACTAGGCTGCTGCGAAAGAGGCCAAAATAGTGTTGGGGCATTTGTTTTCACAGTATTTAGCGCCTCTGGGGCATTGGAATGCGTTGTTGTCTTCTCCCATCAAGCATAACCTCGAAATCCGATGAGTGAATTATACTCCAGTTTTGTGTCAGTGCTGTTCTCGCGTATTCACCCTCACAAAAGCTGCTTGTGATCATAACAGATGCTACTCATGAAAGTAGCAGAAACAAGGTCTGATCTCCTTCTTCTCTCCTCCCCCTCCTCCTCCCCCTCTCGCTCTCTTCCCCGTTCCCTTGGATTCCCTCCCTCCCTCAATCTCTTCTTCCTCTCCCTCCATCTGTCTTTGAACCAGGGATGAAGCTGAGATGGAGTATTTAAAAATAGCTCAGGACCTGGACATGTATGGCGTGAATTACTTCTTAATCAGGGTGAGCCAACGCTGCTTTGCTGTACCGTCGTAGCTTAAAGGTGCAGTGTGTACGATTCGGTGACATCTGGAGGTGAAGTTGCGTGTTGTATCCGTCACCTCACCCTTCCCCTTCGGAGTATGGAGGAGAACCTATGGACGACGTCAGTCGTCATTCAAACTCAAACGATTTTTAAAAGGTCCACTCTGGGCTACTGTGAAAACATGCCCCCCCCCCCCCCCCCCCCCCCCCCCCCCCCCCCCCTGTAGAGAGGACCCCCTGCACACAGCGCTTTGAAATGTGCAGTGTGTGAGATATAGATGAAATGATTGACATCTCTGCTGACTGAGTTTGAATTTAAATTCTGCTGATGTTGTCGGTGGTCTATAATCACCTAGATGTAGGAATTGTTGTTTTCACTACTCCGGAATGAGCCCTATGGCTTGTGTGATTTACACTGCGAGTGGGTTCTCCACCTAGAGGCCACCATGTTTTTACAGTATCCCAGAAGAGTCAAACTAAACAACCTCTGAGCTGTAATGAGACCTGGGGGCTGCCATAGGTAGGTTCTCCTACATATTTGAAAAGGAGGGCCGCGGTGAGGGGGTCATCACCTGCAACATGTGATTTTACTATATGACGCCATCGAATCCCACACACGGCACCTTTAAGCTCGTAAGGAAGCTCGAGAAGTGATTTTCTATCTTAAAGGTGCCGTGTGTAAGATTTTGGTCATTTTTGAACACTTCTAAATGTGATACAAAAGAGTTACATACTGATATGTTGGTGAATTTATAATCACCTAGAAGTGGTATTTTTTCCAGTAGCCTTCAAGTAGGCCATTAAAGTATATTTATATGAGGAGCGGGTCCTCTCTATGGGGGCCGCCATTTTTTTTAGAGTAGCCTAGAGTGGACGTATTAAAGATCTTCTAATGACAACTGAAGTCGACCACAGGTTCTCCTGCATGTTCAGAAGGTTGAGGGTGAGGTGATGGATACAACATGCAACTTCACCTCTAGAGGTCACCAAATCTTACGCACTGCACCTTTAAAAAAACACGCAAACAACGTGTGTTTTAACAACGCCTGCCCTTGGAAACTACACTTCCTCTATGTGAATCATAACGAAAACAAAGTAATAACTCTTAACTAATGGAAATCCACGTGACGCTGGCCTTGATGGAGCCATGTTCTTCAAAGACATTTTAAAATACCACCAAGTCGACGTCAGCTTAAACAATTCACCATAGCACTGCCGTCCAAGTAAACAAGCACAGACGGCACATATACACCCCCCCCCCCCCCCCCCCCCCCCCCCCCAACCCTAACCCTAACCCTAACCCCCCTCCCCCCACACACACACACACACACAGCTGGCATTGTTCAAAGTCAGTTCAAACAAATAGTTTGGGCGCGCAGAGTCACAGTAACGTCTCCTCTGTCAAACAACGGTGCGGATGAAATAAATGTTGGCCGGATGTTTTGGGTTCTGACAACTCACTCGGCACTGCCCTTTGTTGGTACGATTGTTCTTTCAGAATAAAAAGGGAACAGATCTCCTTCTGGGCGTGGACGCCCTGGGCCTGCACATCTACGAGCCGGACAACAGACTGACACCCAAGTGCTCCTTCCCCTGGAATGAGATCCGCAACATCTCCTACAGTGACAAGGAGGTGGGAGGCCACGATTCATGACCGGGGCTGCAGAGTAGTGGTTGGGTGACATGATGGTGCAGTGGTTGGGAATGGGTGGAGTGGGGTGGGAATGGGTGGAGTGGGGTGGGAAGTCACTGGGTGCCAACATTTGCCCAAGGCACACAGGTTGGTGGGGTGATATGGAGAAGTTTACTCTGCATTACACTGGTGAGATGTTCATTGGTACACTGATGATGATGATAGAGGGATGGACGGATGGATCAAAAGAGGGGTGAATGGATGATTAGAGGGATGGACAAATGGATTGAAAGAGGGATGGATGGATGAAAGGATGATGAATGGATGGACAGATGTAGGAATGGATCATAGAGGGATGGATGGAGGGAAGGTTGGATGGGCAGATGAAGGAATGGATGGATGGACAAATGGAGGGATGGATTACTGAATGAATGGATGGATGGACAAATGGAGGGATGGATTACTGAAGGAAAGGATGGATGGATTGATGGATAAATGGATGGACAAATGGATAGATGATAGAGGAATGGATGGATGGAAGGAGGTATGGATGAATAGTGGGATGGATGGATGGATTGATAGATGAATGGATGGATGGATGGATGGATGGATAACCCTCACCTCAGTCTCCCCTTCCAAACTATTAAAGCCTGCAGTTAAACATTCTGGGCTTCTGTAAACACATGGTGGTTCAACATGGCCGCCTCCTTTGAAAGGACCTTTTTGTGTTGATCTAATCCATTACTTTCATCTTCCTACCGTCCAGTTTACCATCAAACCTCTGGACAAAAAGACCAATGTTTTCAAGTTCAACTCATCTCGACTGAGAGTCAACAAGCTGGTGAGTTCAGCTGAAATGACAAACCTTGTTTTGATGTTGACCCGTGGCCGAACACTTTGCTTTCCCAAATACTCTCTCTCTCGTGGTAACTAGCGTCCATTTTTGTTTGTTGTCCCTCTTGTGCAGATCCTTCAGCTGTGTATCGGGAACCATGATCTGTTTATGCGCCGGCGGCGGATCGATTCACTGGAGGTGCAGCAGATGAGGGCCCAGGCCAGAGAGGAGAGGGCCAGAAAGCAGGTAGTGATAATGGGGGGAAAACAGAGCTTCCCCCCTCCAAATCCTCTTTTCGTGTACCCACAATGCACCTGTGTGCCATTGTCAGGTGGAGAGGCAGCGTCTGCAAAGGGAGAAGCAGCTGCGGGAGGAGGCGGAGCGAGCCAGGGACGAGCTGGAGAGGAGGCTGATGCAGCTGCAGGATGAGGCTCACATGGCCAATGAGGCTCTGGTAAGCCAGAACCAAACCCAGCATTCTGTGGAGTCAGTGCAGCCCGAACCTCTGGGTTCCTCCTTGGGCTCCACAGCTCTGATGTACCTCCAGTATAATATACAGAAAAAGACATTTGGTCATTCATATTTCAATGAGGAAAATGTAAGTGATTGCACCAGGACGTTTATTAACCTTGCGGATCCTTAAAAAGTCCCAAAACGCATTGAGCACTTGAAGTCTAAAATGAAGGCCTTAATTCGCTCTCGAAAGTCTTGAATCAGTGGAATGAAAATGATCACAATTGTGTTTTTTGCCCCCCATCAGTCAGTCCGCTCACGTTGTGATACGTGCTCCAGTCCAGGTGGTGGCGGTAATGCTCCAAGGAGTTGACAATGATCCACAAATGCAAAAGAAGAATTAGTTTAGAGAAGAAGGAGGGAGCGACATTGTGAGCGGTGCTAAACGTTAGCCAACCTTGAAAAGGGAAAATGCAAGATGTGCCCCTTTAATGTTGCATTAATCATTCATTCATTTCATTTGAAGCAGTATTTGACTTTTTTTTAAGTCTTAGATTGAACTAAACATCACACTTTTTTTTTCTTAAATGTGCATTGTGTAAGATTTCAGGCATTTTTGTCAAATATTACAGAATAATTGTAAATGGATATTTTTGATGAATTTGTAATCTACTAAATGTTTTGCTTTTTTCCCATTACCCTTAAATGAGCCCATTAACGTCTGTTGCATGACACAACATGCAACTTCACCACGAGAGGTCACCAAATCTTACACGCTGCACCTTTAATGTCTTAAAGTAAGCAGCATTGGAGCACATCAATGATGCAGTACCACTGTTTGGCCACTGTGTCTTTACGTTTAAACAAATTGGAAGATTTCCCTTGCCGGCTTTTTGTAATACCTCCAAGCATTTTCACATATTCTTACCTCTTTATATCCTCGTCTTCTTTTCTTGTCATTTCCCTTTAATGTCTCTCACTGCTCCTTTCCTCCTCCCTCATCAGTCCTCCTGACTGCTGCTGTAGTTTTGCCTGTTCTCAAACTTCCTCTCCTCTCTCGCCCCGTACCAGTTTGCATTCTCTTCATTTCACTTTTTATATTTATTGTCTCTTTCTTTGCTCCATTTCCCCATCGCCTCCCCCCCCCACACACACACACACCTTTCCCGTCACTCGTTTCACCTTCCTGCATTTACCCTCTCCCCCTTCTCTTTTCCCCCCCCCCCCCCCCCCCCCCCCCCCCCACCACCCCAACCCCCACCCCTCCACTCCTCCCCAGCTGCGTTCGGAGCAGACGGCCGACCTGCTGGCCGAGAAGGCCCAGATCGCGGAGGAGGAGGCCAAGCTGCTGGCCCAGAAAGCCGCCGAGGCTGAGACGGAGATGCAGCGCATCAAAGTGACCGCCATCCGGGGTCAGGAGGAGCGGCGGCTCATGGAGCAGAAGATGCTGGAGGCAGAGATGCTGGCGCTCAAGATGGCCGAGGAGTCGGAGAGGAGGTGAGGGGAGGAGCGGGTGGATGAATGGGGAGGGTAGAGCCTCTTAAGTTCCTCTGTCATCGACACATCTCACACGGGGGATGCTTTTCAGATTTAAAGGTGCAGTGTGTAGAATTTGGTGACATGTTGTGGTGAAGTTGCGTGTTGTATCCATCACCTCAGCCCTCCCATTGGAGCATGTCGGAGAACTTATGGTAGCCCTCAGTTGTCATCAAAGCTGAAAAGATGTTTAGTACCTCCACTCTGGGCTATTAAAAAGATGGCGGCCAGCATAGGGAGGACCCACTCCTAATGTAAATAAATGCTCTTTTCGAGTAATGTCAAATGAAAGTCATACGTTGAGGTGATTATACATTCGTAAAAAAAATGTCTGAAAATAATTGTGTTGTAACGGAAATCGACCAAAATCGTACACACTGCACCTTTAAAAAAAATCATTCAAGACCAGTTCAGTGAATGGTCTCTATTCACATAGCAGCTTTTCCCTAAAGCACAATACTGTATAGTTTTTTTTGCCATTCACCCATTCACACAATCATTCATATCTGCAGTACATGTTTCTCTCCCTGAGAACACAGGGCTGGTGGAGCGCCAGTGTCGTGCCGAAGGTTGGGTTTGAACCGCCGACCCTCTGTTCAATGCTTGTCATGGGTCTTTGGAAGCGTATTGCGCTCACTCGGTAAAAAACAACTTGCATATTACCCGGCACTTATGAGATCAGCATCTCCTGTTTTCAACATCTTTTCATAACTCCGGTCTTATTCGATCTCGTAATTACGGGATCAGTGTTTTGTAACTATGAGATCTGTCTCTCGTAATTACGAGAGAGAGAGTAATTACGTGTTTTCTCGAAAGGATCAATCTTCTTTATTTTTTTTTTTTACGAATTTGCTGAAAGCTCATCGTAGAGAAACGGGCTGTGACGTTGTTTGATGCTTCGCCTACAAATGTGTTTACATTCACTGTCATTTGAGAATCCTGCTTTCATCCTCGGACGCTTTGATGCGGTCACGTTTCTTACAGTGGTAATTTATGTTGAATGCACCTTGCTCTCCCTCTGACAGCTCCAGTGCAGCACAATGCAATATGAATGAGCGACTGTCATTTGCGGACAAGACACTGTCAAATTGGCAGTTCCTGTCAGAGAAGGAGCTGACCCCTGTTCTAGTGAGAGGAAACTCTAACACTCTAACCTCTGAAATGCATTTGCTGGCAAACAGCAAAGTTGCTAAGTAACTCTCCCCGAAGTTGCTGAGTCGTTCAATGTCATAGTTTGCTCTGCAGCAGCAGCAGCAGCAGCAGCAGCAGCAGAAGTCAGTCCGGTCGATACGCTCCGAGCCTCCGAGCTCAGGTAGCTCCATTTAAAGTGATCAAAGAATGAGAACTTCTAACTTGTGTAAAAATCATTTAATTTCAAAGGCTTTGTTCTTGCAGAAACGCAGGTAATCAAGCGGTTACAGCCTCGCCGCCGCCGCCGCCGCACAAAGACGGGAGAAAGCTTTGTTCAGCAGCCGTGCCCCCTCAGATCTGAGGCGCTGGAGCTCATTTGTGTTGGTTAATTGATAGCGGCGGTATCGATTGATGGGAGGAGACCCCATCAAATGGCCTCTTTCACTCCGCACTCGGGCTCGACTTTGCAGAGCAGAAACATTGTTTTAAGTCTCTTTGTTTGTTTGGTTCTGTATTTCCCACAGTCGTACACATCAAAGGTGCGTTCGGCAAACTTTTTCAACTTCAATTCCTTTTAAATGGCAGTGATTAAACAGGCCGTTAAACATGAGACCCTCCCCCGCTCCTTCCATCAGTGCGTGGTCAGCTCGAACGGGAGGTGACTTCGGTTGCACCTTCCAGGCAAAATGACATTGGTGCTCGTCACAGCAGCATTTCGACCTGTAATTGCATCATCAGTAGTTTTTAATAGCTCGGAAATTGAGAATGCAAATGTAGCACCGGCGCTCACAAGTGCCACTTTACGCACACCCAATGAATGCTGACCAAAGACTGGATATAAAGAAGGACGTGGCGTCCTGTGACATCACCCATAGGTTTCTTGCAGAGTGCTTCTGAGCCTCATAGTGGGCGGTTCACTCGTCGCCATCTTGCCTCTGCCTTAACTCCTCCGACTTCCTGGTTCGTCCAAAAACGGGCAAAGAGGCGGAGCACGGGTGGAGCTGGTTGGTGGGCCCATGGCGCTGTCCACAGCATCCACAGAGGGTCGGTCCAAGTGTCACTCAAGAGGCCACGCCCCTGAATCTGCTCAACTAAAGAGCGATTGAGACCAAAACTGTAGTTTGTACCAGACTTGAAAGATGTTTCATTCACCTCTACGGTCGAGACTTTTAACACGGGAGTCTATGGGGATTGACTCGCTCTTGGAGCCAGCCTCAAGTGGCCAGCCCGCGAACTACAAGTTGTTGTTGTTGTTGTCGTTGTTGCTGACACATCTACACACACAAACAACAGAATGCTGACCGCACCTCACTTCACTGCCGCCCATTGTCGGAACCTTCCCGAATGCTGCTTTAAAAGCCCCTCTGCGTTTTTCGCTGGTTGAGGAGATGAGGACGTTGGATGATCGTCGATCAGATGCCAATCATTTGCAGAAGATAGCTAAAGTCATTTTGCGTAATTAAAGGCCTCCCATACAGAATGCGAAGAATATTTCTTCACTTCCCCTACTCCACAATTTATCAGGCAATCATTTCAAATGGGCACCATTAACCACTTGCCAGCGAGCGCCATCCCTGGGTGAGCACTTGCCCAGCGTCAGAGAAATTCAAACGCGCGGCACTCAACATGTAAATGACTACGTCCACTCAAGCCCACCGGGTCCCGCAGCTTCCCCCACATCAACCAGGAAGTGCTGAGTGTTCAGGATCCCAATAAAAAGCAATAATCACGACGTACCGTCTCTCGCGGCGACGCGCCGAGGGCTCGATGGCGCTTTAATGGAGTCGGGAATGATTGTCTGATGGGGGCGATACATTCCATCACCTGGGTAATAACAGAGTGACGTTTGCCCCAACTTCGTCAAGTGCTGATGTGCGGATTATGTGGCGCCGTTTTTTGGGTTTCATCTCGATTGGGGGGGCCGGGAGGTGAGCTGATGTCCACTAACTGCATCAGCCCCATTGAGTGTGCGTTTGTTCCCCCTCAGGGCCAAAGAGGCCGAGCAGCTGAAGCAGGACCTGCAGGAAGCCCGGGAGTCGGAGCGCAGGGCCAAGCACAAGCTGCTGGAGATCACCAGCAAGGCCGTCTACACGGTAACAGTTACACACCCATTCTCCTGAAGCCGTTATTATCTGTTAGTTCACGCCCATAATTAAATCAACAGAAATCCCTCTCATTGATTTAAGGCAATCATTCAGTGAAATAACCAAACGGTAACTAATTACAGCTACTCGACTGCATCACTTTGCCTGTTTACCAGTTTATCCAATGAGAACTGTGCATTTGAATAAGACTGCAACCAGACGGTTTTCTAACATTTGTGATCAATCAGTTAATGACTCTTTTAATGAACACTTCAACTGGTTAAACTCCCTGAAACACAGAGAAAAAAGTTCTTTTTTTTAATCATTTTTAGATACTGGAATTTAAGTTTGAGGTATTTTTGCTTTAGAAGTAACTATTCAATTAAATCAAGTTTCATTGCATATCCTCTTTGATGAATCAACTCATTGTTGTAGCTGTAAACATGACAGTCTGGTATGTTCACTTTATTGGCAGGAAGTGAATAAGAAATAACTACCGTCGTGTTTTTATTTGAGAATGAGCTCTTTGTATTTACATCAGAAGCAGATCTTCTCTGTAGAGGACGACATGTTGCGCCAACATGTTTTTAAAGTTGACGAGTCTTACGTTGACAACAAACTCCCCCTAAGCGTTGATGATGACTCAGTTTGAATGATAACTACCTACTGTTTAATGAAAGTGAAGGGTGAGGTGACGGGCATTAAGCTGCAACACCCAACTCCACCACCAGATGTCATTTTGGTTTTACGCACTTAACCCAAATCAGTAAACACCCAAAATATAATGTAACATACAATTTAGACGATGTTATTTTTCCAGTTGAAATATAATGATTGTGTAAGTTAGTTTAAGTTTAGTTTAGTTTAGTTTAGTGAAGTGACGTGAAGTTAGATTAAGTTCGGTCGCCTAGGTTAAGTTAGGTTAGGTTCGGGTAAGTTAAGTTGGGTTAGGTTCAGCTAGAACAGTGACAGTAGCAAAATTAGCACAACAAACTAAGATCAAAACATTAATTGACAATCCACTGAGGGAACTGAGGCGGCAACAGTAATCCACATGTATCGTGTTCTAACTGCTGCAGATTTATGTGTGGGAGAAAAAACTCCAGATATGTACAAACATGAATATAACGAATGCAAATACTACACATATAATGCAGTACACGAATACTTTTCCCCTCCGGGAACATGTGGTGATATTTCA